>CALNHX010003770.1:0-142067 GCA_940337035.1 Agriotes lineatus | reverse complement strand
AGTGGTGTTAAATGCACTTAACGCAACTTGTTGCTAAGGAGTTATGCTTATAATCATAGTAACATAATAGGATAAAATAAACACTATTTGTTTCCATTGAAAATTACAAGCGATAACTAGGAAAATGTAATTCAAAATCACTTTGACTTCAATTAGATAAGAAAACTGGTATGACATACAACGTTGAAAGCATTATATAAACTAAGTGCCGCGATTGTTGTACACACCTCGGGCCAAAGGATCTAGGTTTGTACACTAACAATTTTGGGGGCTTATTTTGCTCATAATGCCCTTGATACTTTAATAACTATTAGCACCCCACACTACAACCTTAATTCTACTTAAAACTAGATAATGCAATAGCAATATAAGGTTTTAAAATCTATAAACCTTGCCTAAACTATAATAATTATATTTGTATTTTGAAGTGCGATTTATATTTGTAGCGGGTCAAATTTAAATGACGTGGTTTTAATATTAATTTTGTCTTTGCATTTCCAGAAAATATTTTAAAAGCAAGAGAAACGCTAAAGGAGGCCGAAAGTGAATCAGAACTAGTTTCTGCATCGGAAGAAACGAAGGTGAGAAAAAGGAAGGCGAAGAGAAGAATTTGATACAGCAGTGATGATAGTGGGGATAAAATAAATAAAATAAAATAACATAAACCTTATTTTCTGAACCTTGCAAGGTTGATATACTTGGTGCTTTTTAATATTGCTGAAAATGATTCGTTTTTCAAATATATTATAACTTACTTGTTTTATACAAGATTTGTAAGTATTGTATTTATGTTTTCCTTTATGTATAATAAATGGCATTTTTATTTACACTTGTTTATTTGTCTTTTCATACCTACCGATTAATACAGAAAGCTGAGTTAGATATTTGTTGGCTTTTGGTTGTTAAATTGTTGGATGCTGGTTGGGAATACTTTAATGTGTATAGTTGGCCCTCAGTTGGGAAATCGATGGTTGGGGTTTGACTGTAAAAGAGGACATTACATACTGTTGGCCAACTGTGGGACACTTCAATGAGCCAACGTTGGCCCAACCATTTTGTGCTACTAGGGTAATAAATATTACACCAGCAAATTTAAGAGCTTTACGGATCTGAGCCAAATGATATCATTCTGGGCTCATATACTCCTTTCCCATCATTTTCATTTCTTTTACTTATACCAATTTCTGGGTATTGCGGCAATAACCAAAAATGTGTAGAATTTCTGTAGGTTGTGAAAACCTATTCACATTGAAACTACTTGAGTGACGTGACGATTTTATCTCGCAAAAGAGAAATGGTTACTTCGCTGCGCCGGAATATATCGTACATTTCCCACGCTGCGCAGACTTTGAAGGGCTGTCACTCAGAGACTATTTAAATCAATCCCATTATTAAAAGGGATTCGTGCATATTTTTTAAGCACTACAACTTTCACATTCGCAATTTTCGGAAAAAACTACCCCACAGAGCTAGAATGGCGGAAACAGATTTTTGGTAACTTTGTCGCCCTCTACCGTTTGAAATACCAACTTCTCGGTATTGCGGAATGATAAAAAATGTGTAGAATTTTATTTTTAAATTTTTTGTTCAATAACTTTTTCTGTGCGACCAATGGATCGCGAGAAGACACAAATTCAATTGTTATCAAGATGGCGGCTGTTTGGCAAGGGGTGGGGTGACGCCTTTTTGGTTTTACACCTGTCTAATGACCCTAAACCACTGGCAAGAGGAATCGCCGCGGCCAATTTTTTTAAGGTGACGGGGTATTTTCCGACTATTTTACTGTACTATAAGCCTGGTGGGGAGAAACTCGGAATAGGCCACTCGCGAGAATTCAGATCGCCCTTCGCGATGCACGCGTGCGCTGTATTCCTCATGGTAAATGTCAAATTTTTACAATAAATTGTCACTTTTTAACTTTTTGTCAG
The DNA here is from genome assembly GCA_940337035.1 of Agriotes lineatus. NCBI lineage: Eukaryota > Metazoa > Arthropoda > Insecta > Coleoptera > Elateridae > Agriotes > Agriotes lineatus. The sequence goes on along the minus strand of CALNHX010003770.1, from coordinate 140,139 downwards.
ATTTTGCAAGATGATGTGCAATAATGAAAATAATATCGCGCCTTTGGCTTTCGATTGTGAGTTAGATCCAAGAATTAGTGCGGAAGATGTAGTGGTAAATTGTTACCATTTGCTGTACTTATTAATAGTAACACATAAATATTTATTTTAGAAAACACTACCTTCCTGGAAAACCACAATAAAAGAAATAAAAATAATTAATGACGAAAACGAAACTTCAAATTCAAGGAGTGGCTAAAGCACCTTCAAGAATTGACTAGTGCAACCTACTCTATAAAATCAACGGAAAGATGTGATGGTCGGTACGTGGACTTAAAGCAGAGACTTTACTGTCATCACAACACAAAATGCGGCCGTTTGTATGATGGTACCCTTCGAAATCGAACACGGAATACAAAGTGCCCATCTAAAATTACTGTTACATTACATTCTGTTAAAGATAAGTACAGGGGGAAACACGCAGAAAAGGCACCGAATCCGGAAATGCCTTGTGAAATAGTATTTATTTCGACCCATAACCATACTTTAAAAAGTGCAGATGCTTTGCGTTTTGGTCCTGTATCAGATGATATTAAGAGAAGTTGCTCGATCTATTTCACCATGGCCATACGCCCTCTACTGCACAAGAAACAATAAATATAGATATTCAATTAAATTTTGAAGATTATGAATCAATGCTGAGTAACAGAAAGTACTGTCCTGACTATATGTTTTGTTATCATTTGTACACAAACGAATTTAAAAAAAAATACGGACCGACAGAATTTAATTCCGTTGGCCAGGAATTCTTGAAGAAACGTTTGGACGACTATAATGAAGCAAATGGAGAAGACAGTGCAAAAATAGTCTTTCACGGAAATGATTATATTATCGGGTAAATATAATACCACATAACATTTGTACTACCTTTATCTTTTTTATATACCTATAATTTTTTAGAATTTGTCCACCTCTTTTAAAACGAATTCATAAATATGTAGCTGCAGCCTTAAAAATGGTATTTATGGATTCTTCTGGCACAATAGATTACGATAGAAGCAGAATAGTTATTCTCTTAACCCATAGCGAGTGTGGAGGGCTTCCTCTAGGTGTAATTATAACTTCATCTGAAAGTGCAGATGTGCTAAATTGTAGGCTTCAATTTGTTAAAAGAAATAGCGGGTGGTAATATATTCGGAGGAAATATTCATGGTCACCAAGTATTTCTTACAGACGATTCTGCTGCAGAACAGAAAGCTATACATAATTCTTGGAAAAACTCAATTTACCTACTATGCCAATTCCATGTATTACAGAGCATTTGGAGATAGCTTATAAAATAAAAAAATGGCATACCCCAATCGCAACAGTATGATTTCTTCCAAGACTTCAGGGCGATAATTTATTCAAAAAGTGTAGAGGAATGTTATGAAAACTATGAAATTGTGAAAATGAATCGGCCAATTATCCAAATTATTCTAGTTATATTGAAACTGAATACTGGAGCAGAAAAGAAATGTGGACAAGATGTTTTAGAAATAATATTGATTTGAATGAAAACCACACCAATAACTACGCAAAAGCTGCAATGAAAATAGTAAAAGAAAAAATATTTAATGGAGTGAAAGCTTTTAACATAACGCAAATGGTTGACTTTATTCTAACGAAGTTTATGGACTACTATGAAAGAAGGCTCTTAGATGCTGCTCATAACAGACTTCGAAAGAATATATTTAATAATTTAATTAAAGTTCCATCTGTAGAACTGATGGAAAAAATACAAGTGATGAGTAACAGCATTGTGCTTGTTCCTAGTGAAGATACTAAAGATCTGTTTTATATTGTAAACACTGATGTTCTTATGTGTTCGTGTTTTGCTGGAAACACTGGGAAAATTTGTAAGCACATAGACTGGGTATGTAGTGTTGTTCATTCTGAAAAATATAACTACGTTGATGACAACAGCATAATCCGACAATTATTTTATAAAATTGCAACTGGACGTGATGCACAGCCAGACTGCTAGAGCCACTTTTCAGCACAAGCACTGCACAGAGAGCAAATCTTATACCAGATAATCACGATATTAACCAACAAAATTGTGATACCGCTCATGCAAATACACCTACTGCAACTGATGATGCAATTATGTTAAGAGGAGAATAAATTATCGAAAAAATTTCCAATAAATTTCACACTTTCTTTCAAAATTCTCCTTATGAGGTTTTGCAGGGGTTGGAAAAACTAAATGAAAAAATGGATAAATTTAAAGTATCGGCATTTGTGTCTTCTTGTACAACTTTTGGATCTGGTGAGTACTAAAATAATTCTTTGTCAACTAACAGGTAATAAAATTGTACATATCCGTTCACATTTATAGATTTTCACCGCACGAACAGGGGCAAAAGAATTCCTGTTCAACCAACAGCTCTTAGTCGTCGAAGAACTGCTTTGTCTGGAAAAAACAGTCATGTAGGAGGACGGCCTCGCAAGGTCATTAATGGTACAATAACAAAAAAAAACATAAAAAAAATGTATCAAGAAAAACACATTCATTATCCCAGAGTGTAACAACAACAGCACAGAGAATAAAGGCAACACCATCTCACAAAACTAAAAATATTGATTGTAGAAATAGATTATACTAGTTGAAAGTACCTAGTTATATAGTACAGGGTGTATACGAATTCGACCGACAAACTTCGACAGCGTATTTGCTGCCTAAAGATGTGCCTAAATTGTTAGTATACTTATAACCTATCTCCTTTCATTTCAAAGTTAGAACCCCTTTTGTGACTTTTCTTTTAATCTAGTATTGAAATCACTGAATAAAATTTTACTCAAATAACGAACTATAGGAGGCTCTATAGAAAATCGGTCACCACACTTTTAAAGTACGCTTTAATAAGGCATCTGACACAATTCAGAATTTTATTTAAATGTGAACTTAATAATAACTGTTATAAGTAAAATTAATTTAAAATCATAGAAACAAGAAAAAGCAAGTTTAATTAAAGGTACTATATAAATTGTCGTAAAGTGTTTTGTTGAAAGTGTTTTGACCTCTGCAGAGTTTATCTTGCAGATAAGGATCAAGGTTGTCTAATATTTTATGCTGTATTTAGTGAGAGGAATACGCACTCAAAGTTTGTCGGTCGAATTCGTATACACCCTGTATAGCATCCAATTAAAAAAAAAGTCTCGGCTAATAGCGCTTTTATTGCTAATATACCACTATATTACTTTTTACTAGATTGCATATTTTTGTGTTAATTTATCTGCAATTTAATAATTATTTAAGTGTTACAATGTGTTGTTTGGTTTATTTCTTTTAATTATGTTATTCATGAAATATTAGTAGAGTATAGGTACTCTAGTTTCTAATTTGAGTGTTTTGATTTGATTTACAAATTACATTATTTTTTGTTAGATAATATAATTTGATTGTGTTGTGTAGTTACCTGCAATTCGGTGTTTTACATTTTTTGAAAAATATGCAGGAAGACAGGTCAACAGGCCAATTACACGAAAAACAAAAAAAATAAAATAAAAAAATTTTTGTATCAGTTATTCCACCCTCAAATTCAAATTCAGAAATTTGCCGCGTAAACGTCCAGCGCCAACATGGCGGGTGGCATAGGTCACTACTCATATCGGAGTCACTGGACGCGCCATTATTCTATTGTAACAATGTTTCTATCAATAAAAGCTGTGTTCAAAGTCGTACAAAATGCAGGAGAGTGTTAATTTCACTGAGAACTTCCATTGCTTTAGGTGATTGGTACCTAGAATGAGTTTTTAAGAAAATGTCAAGACAATATGAACGTTCTAATAGAAAAGGGAGTAATTCCAGCTAAACGCGTTGCATTTTAAGAAAATTAAGAAAATAGAAAACCGAATGCCGAAATGTACTGATGAAACGTACTTGCATAGCTCCCATACCGTTCTAAATGTTGGGATGATGGTACCAACAACTGTTTAAAATCCCTTGTTGGTAAAGGGCAACGATTGAGTATTCTTCATTCCGAGAGTAAAAAGGGTTTCGTACCAAATCATTTCCTGATTTTTAAATCAGGAGTTAAGAGACAGGTTATTGCCACAATGAAATGAACCATCAAAATGATGTCAAGTAGCTGAAAGAAAAATTATTGGCAAATCTTGAAAAAATCCCGTTTTGATCATCGATAATGCATTGTTCACAATGGCTGTACTGAGCCGAATCCAACATTCGTTTGGCAGACATGCAAAGGTGGGTATCAGTAAAAAATATTTATATTAAGCTGAATGAAACAAAAACAATTATATGGTAAAATATAATTACGTAAACCTACACAAAAACGTTATATGATTGAAACATTATTAGCTGAACATGATCATGCGTAGTTCTACGATCCCCCTTAAAATCCAGAACTAAATCCGATTGGGAAAACGTTATGGATGACAGAGAAAGAAATAATTATTACAGTAGACGGCAGCGATGAATCGAGTTCTACTCTATCATCTGAACAAGAAGGTGATTCTACTGAAAACGACAACTGTCAACTGTTATAAGAATCTATATTGTATTATTTTGCCATTTATTTCTTTAGCTCGCTGTTATTTTTTTGTATTGTATTTTATGTATTTATAACTGCTTCACATATAAATATTATTTAGGAAACTAGAAGGGCATGATATTTCTAAAGTTACTGTAAATTTTTAAATTTTGTAAAACTAAAGAAAATATGTTTATTTTCAAACAACATGACAACTTATGCGACTTTATCTGCCTACTCATATAAAAACATTTAAACAACATAATTTAATTGTTACTTGTGATTTCCAACTATCGTAACTATGACAAAATTATTTCCAACGTATCGCAATTCTACTTCAATCTTAATTTTTTGCATTGCTACTAAATTATAGTTTTCTAATTTTGATACTTTTATTGCAATATAAATATTAGTTTGAAAATAAAATTGTATATGATAATCGCAATAGAAATGGCTTTTGTGTTTCGACTGCTACCAGTCTCACCACATAAAGCTTCTATAAAAATATTACTTTTTTCTGTTAATATTCAAACTTCTGAGGAGTTGGACTGGTTGGACTCTGATATCTATAATAGTGAACTATTTGATGCCCGTTATAACGTGTACAGATGTGATAGAAATAAAGCGTTATCAAATAAAAAACGTGGAGGTGGTGTGCTGATTGCGGTTAATAAACGGCACAAATCTTTAATAGTAGAGTCTAATATTTATGGTAAAAAAGCCATAGTAAGTACAGTTTATTTTTCTCCGCTCTCTTATACCAATAAATATTAGAATTTTTTAAGGAATTTGTAGGAGATTTTAATATACCTGATGTTGATGGAACCAGTTTTTCATTTGCAAATGGTAATGAATTAACTAAAACTTTGCAAGCATTTGTAATTTTTTAATATGAACTCATATAATGACGTAAAAAACGTGCAGATTAAAACTTTGGATCTTGTTTTAAGTAATATTAATCTACAGATAGAGAGAGAAAATGAGGCAATGGTGCCAATCGATGAGTATCACCCAGCTATTGTTTTAAGTACCGTAAATTACTTTAGTAATGGGGGTTACACACCGATTGACGTAACCTACGATTACAATTTCAAAAGAACAAATTTTTTGGAAATCTATAATTCTTTGAAGGAAGTAGATTGGAATTTAAAAAAAAAACTATACTGATATAAATGAAGCTACTAACAAATTTTATGAATTGCCCTATGATATTGTAGATCATTGTGTACCAAAACATATATTTACAAGATCTAATCCATCACCTCATCAACTCCAGGCTGTCGTGACGATCGACTATTCGATGATCCTTGCCAGTGAGCGCCTATGGCAGACGACCGTCCTGAGAGCGGTGCCTACCAGATTCGAGGGTGACCCATTCCTGTGGTGGAGGCAGAGGCAACTAAACTATATACAGGGACTCTAGAGGCAACATATAGAGGTCCCCATCTAGCGCTTTCTCGCTCAACTACCAGATGATGATGTAATGTACATTAGTTATTGTTGGACTGACTAAATAAATCTATATAAACGTGTCTGCTGTTTTTGGGTTGTGGTATGTATATATAGGTCCTTAATACCTAAGTCGCTGTTAGTCAGTTGCTACACTTTCTACAGTCATGTACGTCGACGATCGTAAAATGCATTTCAAAAGCTTTTTGGAACGATTAGACTCATTCAATACCTAGACTGTAGTTCAAAGTCCAGAATCGCTGGCCAGAGTTGGTTTCTTTCACATAAAAACAGTGAAGATGATGTGCAATGTTTTTACTGCGGAATTAGAATTCATAACTGGGAGCTCATGACGAACCTCTCTCTGAACATCTCCGCTGGTCTAAGAATTGCAAATATGCAAATTACCTTCGCGTCTTACGAACTGCGCAAAACCTATTACTAAACACCATGACACTTTCGAAGAGTTAACTACTTTCGGGATGGCGGTGGTATCGACGTTGTTGGTGGAGGGGCGCTACCAACCAAGGTTTCTGTTGTTGTTGTTGCAAAAGATCGCAGGTGCATTAGTTTCATTCTTACACTCTACATTGTGCCCCTAAAATTTTTTGTCGTCTTTGCGGCCGTTTATGATGGTGTTGTCTACGTGCTTCAACCACCACATTGCAGTTTAGGGTCTCTTGCTTACAACGGTGGTGTGCACAACGTTACGTGGCGTAAAATGAATTATCAGTTCGTTGGCAACTCTTCCCGTTTTTAAATTGCCTGGGAAAAACTTTACGAAAGATGGTGTTTTTACGTTCAAGATCAAATACAATTGTTCTACATAGCCTATACAGTAGAAACTAATTGGCAAACCATTTTATTGAAGACCAAGCCTGATATTTTGAAGATGCTGTTTCAACCCCCCTACAACTCCTGTTGTGTTTCCACGGTCGTTTGAAACGTAATTTAATTTTGCATTTTGTGTATGTGTGTTACATATTTCGTTATTTGTTGGTACTATAATAAATTAGTCTACATGTATATGTAAGACAAATAAATATTACTCCTCTTTATGCATTCTTTGTGGCGCTGAATATTCTTTTACATTAATTTAGCATAACTGCATACACACTCAAAAAGAACACACACATATATTAAGATAATCTATGAAACACATATATTTGTAAATATTTATGCAATCCAAAGATAATTAATGGCGACCACGTCGCCATCTAACAATCTCGATAAGAATTTTATTGTGGGTAGCTTTACGTGCCGGCTCCACCACTCTTCTATATCCTGGAGACCTTGGAATGGTTCTGGCAGCGTCCTCAGGACGGCGGTCTCACCTAACTGCTCGTTGAGGACCATCATCGTGTAGTTGACTGTGATGACAGCCTGGAGGTGACGAGGTGATGGAGTTAGCGGTTGCGAGGCGAGGAAGTCCTCAAATTCATTGTAAAATGCAGGGGCATCTTGAAAAAGCGCATTTCAAAAATAGCAGGCATGATGATAACTGATAGCTGTAGTAAAAAACGGTGCGACTTATATATGGATCTCAAGGGCAGAACCTTGAAAGAACTAACCTTGAACAATAGGCTAGAACAACTGATCATGACCTTGAGCAACCGAACTTGCAAAATAGCCTTGACCTTGAACTCAAGGCCAAGTGGTGGGGGAGGTTTTAGAACTGTCGATTCTAACCTACTTTGGATGATAATGATGATGAGTAACACTTATGAACTAATAAATGAGAGGAACGGAAGAATAAGAGGAAGATTTCATATTACAATGTTATATCCATATATTTTACGAATGGAGTAAAGAAGGATTTTAAAGGTTGTTGCTTGTAAAGATGTAAAAATGTTTTTATTGAAATAAAAATAATTTTAATTGTTATAAAGTTATTTGAAATAAAATATTAAGAGTCATTACTGTTTGATTGTGAAAGAAAAGGAAAATTAAAATAAAGAATATGTTCAAACTTCGTTTAAACATTTAGCATTAAGAGTGTAAAACAAAGTAAAATAGGGCAAATACAAAGGAACACGTGCAAGCGAGTTACAACACTATCAAAAATCGTGCCAATTCTGTGTTTACAAACAGACGCTGCAGTTATCAACCGTAGTAGGTCATATTACGAAGCATGCAGCGAGCACCTTTTACAAGCGGTGCAGTTTGCGCGGCCAGTGAGTCAGATGACAAACAAAGTGTTTACAATTACACTATCTTAAACTCATACGAATGTAGTTTTACTGATAGGTCGTGAAAACACAACACACATTACCTGTATATATGGGTCTGTATTGTAATTTAGAATTGAATATACCTTTAGCAATGATCGTATATTCATTGATAGTGGTTGACAAAGGCAAACAATTGTCAGTAACGGGGTGGTTTGGGCTGACCATCTCACACTATCTCTTATAACAACGAATTAAGCTTCAACTGCTGTCAAGGAACTAACCTGGTTCTACAAACTATAAAAAAGTGCTAAGTGTCAGTGAATTTGGCTACCTTTTTTACATTGGTCCTTCGAGCCAACAACTCCCGATCAAGAAGAAACTGGATTTTGGGGAAAAATCCTCAAACCAATCAAACTGTAGACAGAAAAACAGAAGTTAGTGCAACAATCAAGAGTCCGGATCTGCCATATCCGTAGGAAAAATTTTGGAGGACTCGCAACAAGATTGGTATCTACTTTTCTGTGAATAGATTGGGGAGATGTACAAATTGAGCGTCGCCAAGGAGAAACTTCCTACGTCTCAATCAAAGGGATTCCCGCCACAGGGCGAGAATAAGTGATAGCAGCATACGTCCTGCTAAGAAATTCCAAGGGCTTCCGCCGTGCAGCGAGAAGAATCTTCAGCGGCATTCGACCCGCTAAGAATTTGGAAATTACAAAAGTGGTAAGATATTACTTATTAAGCCAAGTTAGTTCCAACGCCAGTAAAAAATGCCACAATGACATGGAATCAATTATAAAGGAGCAGGATCAGCTGGCGGACAAAATGTGACAGTTGCTCACTAATATAAAGAAGGATTCCGAAAGCAGGAAAAATCAAACGTACCTAGCTAAAAAAGAAGATGAATTGGAAGGATTGCGGAAGGCATTCGAGAGCGGTGACATTGAGCTACAAAAGCGACTTCCAGCAGATCCCAACACATTAAAAAGGATTTCTAGAGCCAGGTAAAAGAAAGATATCAAGTAATTACAGATTACATACACGGATGGCGTGAGAAGTTAAATCCAGCCAGTGAGGAGAGTAACGGCTTAGAAACCGAGAAAATGAAAAACCCCATCGAACAAGAAGGCAGACTCAAGAAGCAAGAAATTAAAATGCGATTATTTAGCGAAGTATTGGATGAGGCAGTGTCGGCATTAGAACAACCCCAGGCAAAAATGGTCTACGAGCATAAGGCGAGCAAAATTTGTGAGCAGTGGGAAAACATCACGAGCCTTCATGAGAATATTCTCGGAGGGGAGCAAGAATTTGAGGAGGATCACTTTACGGACAGAGCTTACAATCAGATGCGAGAGCGTTACAATCAGGTAATAGCTCAAATATTTAACAAAATAAGTAGCATCCCGAGAAACGAGCAGCCACGACCACGAGAAGAATTGGCCATCGCATTGCCAAAAATCACCTTGCCAATTTTTGAAGAAAGTTACGAAATTGGACAACCTTCCACGACATTTTTGGGCGACTGATCCACAACAATGCCACATTAGACAAGGCAGAGAAGATGCAATACCTCAAGACCTACCTCAGAGGCGAGGCAAGTAAATTAATAAAACATCTCGACGCATCTGATGCTAATTATGAAACCGCATGGACCTACTGACAGGTACAATAACAAAAGAATTTTGTTTTCAAAATTTTTAGACAATATATTAGAGCTGCCCAATTTAAACTATGAATCAACAGCTCATCTAAAACAGCTGCATGATACGACGATGGAAAGTTTATCTGCCATATGCAACATGGGCGTAAGTACAGATACGTGGGGACCAATAATAGCACATCTGCTGGTCAAGAAGCTGGATAAGGAAACGAAGAAATTGTATGAACAGTTGCTGACTAACTCTAGAGAAATCCAGGATCTGGCAGATATGTTAAAATGTTTGGAAAAAACACTCCAATCACTTGAGGCGATTCAAGATTCGAAACGGAAGCTGGAAGTCGCAAAACCAATAAAAGCATCGGAGTCATCAAGAAAACCATGGCCGGTAAGAAGTTATCAAGCAAGCATCGGCAAATGTCGGATCTGCAACAACAGCCACAAGATCACACAGTGCCCAAAATTTATTTCCATGGCCAGTGACGATTGGTACCAAGCCATCAGGCGCCATCGACTGTGTGTGAGATGTTTAGTCCATAAGAAAAACGAAAAATGCTACAATTCAAACAAGTGCCAGAACTGTGACAAATGGCACTACACTCTGCTGCATAAGGAATGGAACAAAATTCCGGTAAGAAATCCACAACAAATAACAGCAAAACCACAACAGGAGCCAAATAGGAAATCCCAAGTGGCCACCACCACTGGACAAAGCAGCGTGAAAGAAGTAAGCAGCTTCGTTAGCAGAAAAACCAAACATCCCAACCAGAAGGAAGTCCTGCTAGCCACAGAATTTTTAAAAGTAAAAACAGCCGGAGGATATTACGCACTGTTGAGAGCATTGGTCGATCCAGGGTCACAGGCATCATTTATAACGGAAGAAACAGCTCAATTATTGGCACTACAGAGAGTAAGGATCCAAGCAAATATCATAAGGCTAGGAAGAAGTAAAGCTGGGAAATTCAGAGAAAAAGTTGAAGTGGAAATAAAGCCACGAGTCTCCAGCAATTTCAGAATTTTGGGGATCTACCTATATTGGCAAAATTGACAGAAACATTGCCAAAAAACACAATCATTGAGAAGGAAAAGGACGTATGGGAATAATGCCTACTAGCCGATCCTACTTACAACATGCCAGGTCCAGTAGACATCCTTATAGGGGCTGATCTATACAAAGATATACTCCTAGAAGGAGTTAAGAAGACGAAACAAGGGATGATGGCACAGAAGACAGAGTTAGGATGAATCATATCTGGGGCAGTAGAAGCAATAAAACAACCCAGTCTCACAGGAAGAGGAAGACTGTGAACAACAGTTCGAAGCATTCCATTGTCGGAAGCAAGACGGGACCTATGTAGTAAATATACCGTTCAAAGAAGATCTAACTCAATGGGAGAGTCAAAGCGAAGAGCAGTTGTCGGGATACTGCAAATGGAAAAACGATTCGAGACTGACAATAAATTGGAGTCCGAATACAAAGAATTCATGAAGGAATATCTTTCCTTAGGACACATGAAGAAAATGGATCAAGATAATAATCCGGAAAAAGAATATTACATTCCTCACCAAGCTGGCATAAAAGAGGACAGCGACACAACCAAATTAAGAGTAGTCTTTGACGCTTCGTCCAAGTCATCAAATGGAAAAAGTCTGAACCAAATGATGCACACAAGGCCAAGGCTACAACAAAATTTGACAGATATCCTGCGGTGGAGGAAGTACAAGTTTGCATTAACCGCAGACGTCGAGAAAATGTATAGACAGATACATATAGCTGAGGATGATCAGCACTTCCATAAGATTGTGTGAAGGTTCTCTAAAACAGAAGCACTCCAAGAATATCGGCTAACCACGATGAGTTATAGCACAACCCCGGCTCCATAGCTAGCAGTCCGGAATCTGCAGCAGTTAGCCAAATATGAACAACACCGCTTCGAAGAGGGTCTCAGATAGCCATGAGAGACTTCTATGTAGATGATCTTTTAACAGGAGCCAGTTCCGAAGAAGACGCAAGAAGCATCCGAAGCTAGTTGACCAAGATGTTGAAAACTGGAGATTCAATCTAAGAAAATGGGCTAGAAACCTACCAGATGCTGAAGAAAGCACCAACATCATAATAGGAGACAAGAAGGATGCGATTAAGAAGACGCTGGGAGTACATTGGTCACCAACTCTTGACTTAATACAATACAAAGTCAAGCAACAGTCAGAGGGCAAAATAACGAAAAGGAAGATCCTATCAGAAATAGCGAAAACTTTCGACCCATTGGGCTTACTAGCTCAATCACCATAACTGCTAAGTTATTAATACAAGAGTTATGGGTCGGACAGTATTCATGGGATGAAGAATTACCCAAGGATATTGAAGAGAAATGGTCAATATTCAGGCCAGAACTACCAAGGGTAGAAGAGGTACATATTCCAAGATGACGAACTATGAAGAGGAATCCACATGGAGATGCACGGTTTATGTGATTCCTCAGGAAAAGCTTATAGGGCGGCGATCTACATGAACAAATCTTTACCATCAGGGACCACAACAGTAACGATTCATTGCAAGAATAGGAAAGTGCGCCCACATATATAGTGACAATGGTACCAACTTTGTGGTGAAAGCAAGATATTGGACACCGAAATAAAGGACAGGTTGGGCACCGAAGCAATCCAGTGGCATTTCATCCCCCCGGCAAGCCCCACATGGGTGGTGAAGTCAATCAAGTACCACATCAAACGAGTAATCGGAGAGAGTACGCTCATCTTCGAAGAGATGACAACTCTGTTATATCAAATTGAGGCTTGTCTGAACTCAAGACACTGACAACATTGAACAACGATCCGAACGATGTGTCAGCAATCACCCCAGGACAAGCGCTCATCACTCCAACCAAACGGAAGACACCATCGCCACCGAAAATCATCTAAACAGATGGAAACTGCTACAGAAAATGAAAAGAGATTTCTGGAAAGCACGGTCAACGGAGTACCTATCCAGGCTACAACAACGTGGAAAATGGAAGGATCCAAAACAGAACATAGAAGTAGGGGAGCTGGTACTCCTAAAAGAAGACAATATCTCGGCGAACAAATGGCCGTTAGCACGAGTAATCGAAACACATCCAGGAAAGGATGGGCTGATACGAGTAGTGACAATCCAGGGCAGAGACAGAGCTCAATTCAAACGACCCATAACAAAGATTTGTCAGCTACCTGTAAGCAACGAAGGCAATCAAGTGTAAGCAAGTATCAGCAATTCCCGACCTACCACAAGGTCAACACGGAAACGGGACATGAAAGTAAATTCAGCAGTAATAATGTGCATACTCATGATGTGTCACATAAATCCCGGCAATATAGCGAACTATACGCTGCAGAGGCTACAACCTGGAATATATGTTTAACACGTTGGTAATTCGAAAGTTCGATCGAGGGATAATTCGAATAGGGGTGGAATATTCAATATCTGCCTTTATTACAGACGAGCATGGGATTAACGCTACCGCAACACAATTCGATCAATTATGTGATGACAGCAGAGAAATAACGAAAGACCAGTTTTGTAAGGAACTCATGCACCACATAACGGAACAGCAAGACAATATCCTTTGGAACATAAGGAGCATCCGGACAATAACCAAACACCGCACACGGAGAGGACTACTGGGAAGGTTCCTGACGTCAGTGTTGGGAGTAAACGACGAAGTATATAAAAACATCGCTGATTTAGATAAAAATCAGCAAGTACTAATCGACACTTCCAGTCACCAAGCAAAATTAATGTTAGCTGCAATGACCACTGTGAACGAAACGGAGAACAGGATCACGACAAAGTTAGAAAACTTTCGAATAAAACTCAACCAAGGAATCCACCTTATTAACGAGATGAAGGCCTGGTACAGATCCATCGACGTCAATAAAATAAATGTTGGCGTGCTGTCAGCATATCAAGTGGCCATCAATTACTTACAAGAAGTCGCAGAAAAATACAAAAAGTTGCTCGACGCAGTATTTAAGCGAAGTCATCTATTTGAGTTTGTGTCACTAGCTCAAATAGCAACAATAATTAGTCAGTTGTCCATGAAGTTGCCACCAAACCTACGAATATTAAAATGAAGGTGGGACAAACCGAGGAAGCCATTAAGATATTTGGATACTTCCATATCAGTGAAGTACCCGAATATGAGGTCATCAAGGTCACCGCCATCCCTAGAAGGATCAGCAACGGAAAGTATGAAACACTAGCAGTCAGCCCGTACTTCTTAGCTGTGGACTACAACCATCAGAAGTACTTTAGAATACCACCGTCTAAATTTGATGTACACCCACAATCATAAATAGCGTCGAGAAGAACCCCAACTGCATAATTGACGAAATGTATCAACGCTTGGAAAGGGTGCCATGTAGCACACCACTACATCACCACTATTGGATGGAAAAAAACTGTACAAGGCAAATACATGGATGTTAACAGCTAACAAAACCACCAGTGCAGCAATCATTTGCAACGACGTACTAGAGGAAATGATTCTTGAAGACACCGGAGTAATCCAGATCGCTCCAGAGTGCTACATCCAAACAGGACAGCACACTCTTTACCCAAGATCATTCAGTACGATCCCGGTCGTCGCAACTTAACCTATCCATCACGACAGGGTCTGTCAGCAGTATAATAACACTCCTGGTTATTGGCTTATTATGCAGTATAAGCTATTTCGTATAGACACTCACCTTCCGGGCCAAAGAGCAACGCAAACAGAAACTCAGCCCCGGCCAAGACGACTTCAGCCTAGAGCCCCTGTACGCGATACCTAATGCCAAGGACAACGCCAACGAAGCAACCCCTGCATCGGACGCCTGACCACGGGATTCCCTCCAGTCCTCACTTTAGGCGGCCAAAATGTTCAAACTTCGTTTAAAAATGGATTTAACATTAAGAGTGTAAAACAAAGTGAAATTGGGCAAATACAAAGGAACACGTGCAAGCGAGTTACAACACAATCAAAAAGCGTCCCAATTCCGTATTTACAAACAGACGCTGCAGTTTATCAACCGTAGTAGATCATATTACGAAGCATGCAGCAAACGCCTTTTACAAGCGGTGCAGTTTGCGCGGCCAGTGGGCCAGATGACAAACAAAGTGTTTACAATTGAAACTATCTTAAACGCATACAATTGTAGTTTTACTAATAGGTCGTAAAAACACGACACACATTACCTGTATATATAGTTTTGTATTGTAATTTCAAATTAAATATACCTTTAGCAATGATCGTATATTTATTGATAGTGGTTGACGAAGGCAACAATTGTCAGTAACGGGGTGGTTTGGGCTGACCATCTCACACTATAACAACGAATTAAGCTCCATCTCCTGTCAAGCAACTAACCTGATTCTACAAACTATAAAAAAGTGCTAAGCCAGCAAATTTGGCTACCTTTTTTACAGAATATATCCCTGTTTTATTAATGTAATTTTGGTTAGGATAAAAAGAGCAATTAAAACAAATCTACGTGGTGATTTAAAAATGGAAATTTAAAATACCAAGAACAAGAGAAGAATTAATTAAAGAAGATTATTGGTAAATGGTAAACAAAACTAATGGATGGAAGTATTAAGGAAACATACTGGGTTAGTTTTATTTGGGATATTACATTTGACATATTATAACAAAAATGAAATGGGATTACGTCAATTTGTTTGTTATTGAGTGGAGCTTCCAAAAGGGTGTCATCGGAGAGAGGAGGAGCATTCCAGGTAGCAGTTGACTCTAGCAGGTGGATGTCCAGGTTTGCTAGTTGCTGACAAGTATTTGGAGTTTGCTAATATTGGACAATTGGAACGAATGGTCTGTCGGTGAGCGGTGCATTGCAGTAAGGAGCTTGAAGGGGTCTAGTCGCAGATCTAAAATAGGTTGCTGTTTGAATGTTGTGTGAATAACAATACAAGGTGGGTGATTTCTTATTATATCCTAACTAGCAAATAAATAAAGACGTTAAGAAGGTGAAATTAATTAACAAATAAGAACTTACTGTGTTATTTAATATTATTGTGTACCGTTCAAAAGATTGGGCATTTGTCATTAGAATTTTAAAACTGTTTTCACATTTGGTTGACATAAGTTGTGACTTATGAGACAAATCATATTTGAAATATTATAAAATCAATTTTCAGAAACAAGTAACTAGATAATAGAACCCAACCCTGTGAAGTTTTCAAAAGCTAATTTAGAAAAAACAATTATTGACATTATATTATACAAAAGAGGACAATTTGTAATTAAAATATTTCATTAAAATCAGAATTTGAAAGTTCTGCACATTAAAATGCACAGCCAAGTGTAGCCAGTGCAATATATGTCAGAATATCGTATGTACTATTTAACTACGATTAAATTCTGACCCTTCAAAGGGAGTAACAACGTTCAACTAAAACATTCACGATAAATACGCGCTCTCACATCTTTGAAAATACATGAAATGCAGTCAGCAGCTCGTTAATTCCGTATTTGAAATCTGCCATTTCTGTCATTTGCTAACATTTCTCACTATCATTTTATAGCTTGGCGAAAGACATAAAGAAATGGGAATGGTGGAAATGTTTCAGGGCGCATGAGTTATTCCAACTAGCATGGGCGACATATGGAAGACTGGGGAATGTGTTCAAGACATCAACGTATCCTCAACACTTAAAATCTAAGATATATAACCAATGTGTCCCCCCAACTCTAACTAATGCATCAGAGACTTGGTAGCTCACGGCAACCAGTATAAGGAAGTAACGCAGAGGGCAATGGAACGATCGACGCTGGTATACTACTATAAGACAAGAAACGAAACGACTGGATAAGAAATATGACAAGAGTCGAAGACGTAGCTCAGCGTATAGCAAGTGTAAAATGGCAGTAGGGAACACCTAATAAAAAGACAAGACAATAGATGGAGTAGGAAGGTGACCGAGTGTAGTGTACCTGTATAATACTTTAGTAAGAGTAGAGCAAACAGCAGAAAAACTTGGATCATTTTTTCATGGCTACCATGATCTAATAAAATATTGAAAAACAAGGTGTTTTATATTGGTGGCACTGTAAGTCTATGTCAAATTGGAGGTTAGCAGGTTTTGCGTCAGTTTGTGTCAAAACTGACGCAAAACCTAACCTTCTAAAAAAATTTCATTTTGACACGATCGTAGAAAAAACATGTTTTTGTTTATTGGTCTATCTGTCAGTCTGTGTATGTGTCTGACTGTGGGTAAACAGAATATCTCAAATTGGCATTGAAACTTCATATATAGGTTTTATGTACTATCTAGATGCGACACAAGATTTTGAAGAAAATCGCATACCAGAAGTATGGTGTTTACTCTTGTGATTTTTAAGTTCTCTTTCGATTTTTTCAAAAACGGCTTTAACGATTTTTTTTTAACTTCTATTACATTTTTAATGTTTATTGATGTATGTTCTTATCAGTACCTTAAGTAACACAACCAATCTTCCTGCCATATTTCACGTTCCTACGCAGAACTAACTTTTATTTAATTGTACCTACTCATAATTTCCATAGGAACCCTGCAGAGAGTAAATGGAACATTAAGTAACGACATACGTAATCTATGCAACTTTAAATCACATAGGTATTATTACTTACAAATGCTTCTGTCAAAACAAAGTGTGTTAACCTTTCGGCGGGCGCGAGTCGAGAATTTTCGCAAATTGCATGCACAATAGTCAAGCGACGAGCATTAAACTTTAGATATTCCTCTATTGTTTTGTCTACCAACAGAGCAGGACATCCGGTCAGTACAGCCTCTGAAACTAATTTCGACGTATTTCTTATCAATACAGGCTGACGGATGCACAAGATGCATATTTTACAACTCGCGCCCGCTCGTGTTATTCAATGCGAATGCATTAGTTATTTGAATTAGTGCAAACGACTTGCGATAATAAAACAATGCAACTATTTTTTGTAAATAAACTTCAGGACATTTTGTCATACACAATAAAATTGCATATATTTGGAAAATCTTTTATATCCACACCGATGTAAAATGCAAATAACTAATATCCCCGAACACTGTAGCAAAAAAAGGAGGATTACAGTCATAATTAGTAATGTAAAGATACCCTAAATTAAATAATTACCAATACGTCTTATAATGTTAGGGTTCTTCCTATTCGAATTAATATTGTATGGCGTGTTATTCTTTTCAGTGTAGTAACCATAAAAATATTAAAATTTCTCACAGGTCTTGTATTGGTGAGTTGAAATTGTTTTAATAGTGCATATATTTCATTTATATCTTTCTATTTATAAATACTAGTTACTAAGAACGCAATAAACACAGTTCCTGAGATATCTTGTAGAAATGTACATTCTAATTATTGAAAATTGTAGATGTTGTATAAAATACAACACGCCCCCTCTCGTGTTATAAATGTGAGCGCGCTTGCCGGAAGGTTGAAATGGTTTGTAACAATATAAATAAGGCTTTACGAGAATAACACAGTTTGTTACAACAAGAATCCAAAATTACGATAATAAACGGTTTGATACACGATAAAACGGCATAAATCGGGAAAAAACACGAATCAGTTGCCGCAACTATATTACGAAATACTATAACAATGGTTGTCGACGAAGTTTCAGTGAGAGGGAGGGTTTATTACGATATTATTAATCAGGGCAACGATCTGTAAATCTAACTCAAGATGTTAAACGCCTTAGACGCCTCTATTTTTTCAAATCGGGAAATGCAAGGCAACTCACTAAAAGTGGAAATGTGAACCTACCTTTAGAGGTGTCTGCAGTTCTCGTTGCTAACCAGCGTACAGCCTCGGTAAATTTACTTTTCTGTAATTTCTTCAGCTCTCTAAACTCCTTATAAGGAAACAGACACACAAAATACAAAATTCCCATGCAACATAATATCTATAAACTAATAACGCACGACAAATTTAAAATGAAATGTATTTGACCAACATTAAATCAAATGAAAAGGGTTAGTAGTCATAATCACTTAAGAGCGGGACCGTAGTAGTGGGGACTCGTTTACACTATTAATTTCCACACGAATTACGGAATAACCGCACAAGAGGGCGGTAGTATAAGCAATAACTCTAAAAAATGAATTTGGGTAGCAGATGTATCGTTCACGCTTCTATAAAAGAGAGGGCGCTAAATACAGTTTTA
The DNA here is from genome assembly GCA_940337035.1 of Agriotes lineatus. Classification (NCBI taxonomy): domain Eukaryota; kingdom Metazoa; phylum Arthropoda; class Insecta; order Coleoptera; family Elateridae; genus Agriotes; species Agriotes lineatus. The sequence continues at coordinate 121,162 of CALNHX010003770.1, read as the reverse complement.
AACGTGACTTTATTTTAAACAGGGGCCAGAAACCCGATCCGCGCGCTTATCCAAGAACTCACAGAACAATATAACTATTGTATCTATTTATAGATCGCCTTCAGCCTTTGGCTAAATCGGTCAAAAAGGGGAAGTCCACAAAGTAATACCGTTCTTAATTCCTGTGGGTGGTTTTCGTGTGATTTGTTTATTTTTCCTCCTGTTACGTATTTTATACGATCAGTGTTTTTGAAGACTTAAGTTGCAGCGTGTTATCTACAATTTTTGTGAGTCAGTAGAATAATTGAATATAATAAAATATTGCTGGTGATCATTGCTGTGTGTAGGATCCTCCTTTAAAAAAACCATGGGTAGAAGCACTGCTAAATGCCATAAAAGGAACAAAAGAGCACAAAGCACCAAATTAAGTTGGATCAACCGTAAACCAATGTAAGTACGTATGTAAATATTTACAGTATTTTGTAAAATAGGTGTTTCAAACATTACAGAAAAGAAGGAAACATTCCTAACATCTTTGACGATGTAGAAACTTCTATACAAAGCACCTCATACGTTGGAGAAAATTTAAAGTAAGTTCTATTTTAGTGTTCCAAGATTTAAAAAAAAATTATTTTAACCATTACTTACAGTAATCAACAAGATGAAGGGGCAGGGACTTCAAATGTAGTAAATTATACAAGGTAAACAAAATTAATTATTGCTGTAGAAGTAATAGTAATAATAATGTCTTTTAGTTGTTCCTCAAATGTTAGTAATCATGAAGAACTAATGGAAGTAGATGTTTTGATTGAAGCGTAAGTAGTTGATTATATTGTTTCTAGTTTTCAGCTAGAGCAAGTTAAAATCGAATATAATTTTTATGTAAACTTCCATATCTTATATTTAGCGATCCAAGATGGTGTAACAAAACAAACACTAGTAAGCAAATTTCGAGTGAAACCGCCAGCACATCATTTAGCACAAGTGGAATAATGGGATCAAAGGAATATAACGAGTAATTACATATTTATAATTTTTATCATCGGATTTAATTGCATTATGATATTCATTGCAGCATTGTAAATTATCCATTGGACATTGAGGCTATACCTCAAGATTTGCCTTCTATTGTTGGAAACCGAATTGTTGAGCTTGGTTATGTGCTACAATGGTCCATGGAATTGCAGTATAATCATTCCAAGATTTGTACTTGTGGAAAATTGTACATAGATAAGGAAAAAAAATAAAGGTTTAGTTAGCACAATCGTATTCAAGTGCACAATGTGTCCACGTGTATATGAATATGATACGGAAAACCCAGATAAAACTGTGTCTACTATTAATTATGGTGCAGTTTGAGGCACACTAGCTACAGGCAGCAGCTATACTCATATGGAAGAATTTCTGAGCTGTATGGATATTCCTTGTATGTCCGACAATATCTTTTATGATATTGAAAATGATGTTGGAAAGGTTGGTATCGGAATCAAATTACTTGCGAGGAAGAATATATTATTTTAATTTATAGGAATGGCGATCATCTTTATGGCGATCCATGGAAGCTGCTGGCGTAAGAGAACGAACGAACGCATTCGAGAAAGGACAAATTTGCCCCGACGGTGTGCCATGGATAACTGTCTATGTTGACGGATCCTGGAGCAAGCGTTCATATGGGAGCAACTTCAATTCGTTATCTGGCATGGTGGGAATAATTGGGCGCCACACTGGAGAATTGTTGTTCATTGGTGTTAAAAACAAATTTTGCTCGATATGCACAAGAGCCGAACACAAAAATGAGCAGCCAAAAGATCACAGTTGCTACAAGAATTGGAACGAATCTGCTCCAGCTATGGAATCTGCGTTGGCAGTAGAAGGATTTTCAATGAGTGAAGAAATGCATACCATTCGTTATATACAATTCATTGCAGATGAGGATGCAAGTGTTTTTGCAAAAATAAAAGAGAAAGTTTCGTATGGCCAAAAATAGAATGTACTAATCATGCATTAAAAAATTATGGTAAAAACTTACGAAAAATTAAGAGTGATATACATATCGAGGCTAAAGGCAGGAAAATGCTTACTATACAGAAAATAATATTATTGACAAAGAGAGCAAAATGCTCTATTTATGAACATTCTAAGAGAGAAAACCGAGATATTAATCTTTTTCGAAGTGATCTCAGAAACAATCTGCATCATGTTTTTGGTGACCATTCCAAATGTAGAGATGGAACATGCAATACTGTGGGAGATCAATCGGAAAATAAAATTCCAGATCTCAAGGACAATCACATTTACGATCATTTATCAGGTATGTAATAAAATAAAATATTAATATGTATTATTGACTATCTATTTATATTGTAGGTGCTACGAACTTGCTATTAAGAAAAGCTCACCTGCTTATTGAAAATGAAACAAACAATCGAGCAGAACAGCTGATGAATATTGTTGCTCGATTTAATATGGGAAAACGCCTTAACTTAGTACAGCGTGGGTCCTATGAGAGACGTGTGCACTTGTCTGCTTTAAGGTACAATAAGTCGTTTAAGTGGCATTTAAGCCCTTGGAAAAAGAGGACAGGAAGAAGCCCCGGCTCACACTTAAAAAAATGTATTAATAAACAGTCCGTGAAAAGAGACAAGTCCTGCAAAAAGGCACTATTTGTTGAAACACCTCAACGTAAAGTACACACTTATCCAGTTCCAAACACAGATTATGGCGTTAACGTAGACGAACCAGAAGAGGAAGAAGACTTGAATTTTATTACGATGGAAGTGGAGACATTGGTTAAGGAATTGCAGGTAAGAAATTAGTTAATTAATTGCATTTTGTTCTTATCGCGCTGCTTTAGGTTAGTGGAGAAGAAATAGTTTCTGTGGAAAGAAATTCAGTTGGACAATTTGGGAACCAGATATATGAGCGGTATAGGGAGAAAAGGCTTACTGCTTCATTATTTGGAAGAGTTATTAAGCGTAGGCCTCATACTTCCTGCCATAGTATGGTAAAAGCGTGTTTGCAGCCAACTCCTTTTCATTCTGATGCTACCGAGTATGGTATAACCAAAGAACCTGTTGCCATCAAGCTCTTTGAAAATCAGAAAAGGGTGAAGGCCCAAAAATCAGGTTTTTGGATACATGAAAATTATGGCTTTTTGGGTGCATCCCCTGATGGTACGTAATTTTATTAAATCATATGTCACTATAATTAATGTACACATATTTTAGGTCTTGTAGGAAAAAATGCTATTGTGAAAGTAAAGTGTCTGTATGTCCCTAAGGAACAAACAAACACCTTGGAAGAATTGGTAAAAAAAAAGAAGTCCACAATCTGTTTATCAATTGACAAAGAAAAAATGGCACTGAAAAGACAACATTCTTACTATTATCAAGTAAGACAATGTAGCAATCAACAAATGCTTTTCATAACTTTGTATTTTCAGGTACAGGGGCAACTAAATATCTGCCAAAAAGAAAAGTGCTACTTTATAGTCTATGTCAACGATAAAATCCCGCTGTTTGTGGAGGAAATTACAAAGGACGTACAATTTTGGGAAGACAAAATGTTACCTGTCTTGAAGCAATTTTACATGCAATGTATAGGACCTGAAATTATCAGGGGAAATTTAAAAAAAGGGAAAAAATTTATTGACCCACCATATATACAGGAAGCAATAAGCAAAAGGAAAAAATGAGGTATGGCCATCACACGACTTTGTTTTACTTGGTAACCTGCACATACAAATTTCAGTTGTGAGAATGACTTTAAAACTGAAGCAGACTGATTATGGACCAGGAATTGCAGAAATAATACTGACAGAAGAACTGGTTGCAGAAGTTCAAAGTCTTATAGAGAGATTACAGGTAAATCATATACAATGCTTACGATTTATGCTATAGGCGTACTATTGTTTTCTTGTTGCACAGGTTTCAACAAAAAGGTCGAAAAGGACCAGGAAAAAACTAAGTTATAGTTTTTCTCTGTATCAACAATTTCCAGGAGGGGGTAAATGTAGAACAGTAAGTAATTACTTAGTCTTTGCTGAACACAGCATTACAATGAAAATGTTTTTTTTTTATATTTCAGATACAAGGACAACTATCGAGAGATCCAAAAAAACCTGTTTCTCAGCGGGCTGTGGAAATTCAACGTATGAATAATATGTTGGTGACACTGTACGTCAATGTCAAATTCGAGGTTGTGTCAAAACTGACGGAAAACTTAACCTGATGACCTCGAATTTGACATTGACGTACAGTGTCACCAACATATTATTCATACGTTGAATTTCCACAGCCCGCTGAAGAACAGGTTTTTTTGGATCTCTCGATATAACATTAGCATAGGAAAATGTTGCATAGATCCGCTATATAAACTAGATGCCATAATGGATCACGCAGAAACAAAGGGAAATCAAGCACAACGTTCAAATTTGAAGGAGTTTAAGGGCTTGTTGTATTTTTATAATTTCCATATCTACAGCAGAATAAAGAGGGCAAAATACATTTGAGGAAGAATCACGATTACTTTTTTCAGGTAGGTACTTAATGCCAGGGCAAGTTTCCTGACAAGTTGTAATTACGTTTGTTTTGAGATACAAGGACAGTTGGCGATAGCGGCGGTGTTTCTTCATTGTGTATTCCGACGATAACATGGACCGAAAAGCAGTTGGCAAGCGGAAATACAAAACTACTTGGGCCCAGGGCAGAGAAATGTTGCAAGAGACTGAATAACATGGAATTGCCAAGGGGAGTAATTTATTTTATGTTACCATTGAGTCCGATAAGTATCCTAATACTATTTATAATATTTTCTGATGACATTACTGGTATCCTACTTTCGATTGTACTTTTTCTCGCTTACTGTCATTATCACTGTCAATGAATACCTCCATATTTTTCAGTTTACCATTATTTTTCATGATTTGTATTTTCTGATTAAATGACTATATTTTTGCACTAGTATTTTCTTATCGTCCTATTTTCCTACTTTTATTGCTTCTGTAATCTTATCATTAACATTTAAATTATTGTTTATAAACTCGTCCACTTTCCCTTTCAAGTTCGGCTCTTCTAATTTAACCTTTAATTACTATGTTATTTCTTTTTCCTTCACGCTCTTGCTCTTCAGTTTTTTCTACTAGGTTTTCAATCTTGTTACACATTTCTGCTTTTTCCTTTTCACATTTCTCATCCTTTCTATTAAAATCTTCTTTAATCTTCTGCATTTCTTCTAGATTTTTTGCAATTCCTGTCTCAGACCATTTTTTTACTTAATGCTTTTTCAAACATTTCCTGTATCTTCTGAAAATCTTCTGGTTTCATTTCTTCCTGTGCTTGTTCTTCCTCCGTGTTTGCTGGTTGTTTGTTTCTTGTTTCTATCTTTCCTTCCCTTTTTTGCGTTGGTGTTTTAGTTGTTTTTTACTTTCCTGAAACGCCCAGCTATTCTCTTGATTTTCCTCAGCTTCCTCCCTCTTTCTTTTCAAGATCAGATTGTAGGTAAGAAAAATTGTGACAGAAAGAACACATTTTCTCTACGAGGAAAATGAACAATATGAAACGATATAAAAATGTCTGTTGTAATGGTATATGTAAAATAGCACAGTTCAAATGCTGCTAAATATTGCAGCATAATTCTGATTTACAGAATGCTTTAGTAACCAAAATACCTGTTTCTTGTAGTTCTGATCCCAGTCGTGGAAAAAATAGTACTATATACATGGCAGGAGAGGACGCCATTATTCCTTTTGTGTATTTGTAATCATCGGGCTGTGCCCTTGGGCTTCAAACTCACACCTTAGGAAAAAATTGTGCTTTTCTCTCTTTTATAATGAAGTATTTTTTCACATTGCCATTGGTGACATTAAAACACGTAAAATTTGTCAAATTACTGACTGCAATACACTATTTTAGATTTTTATAATTTGTAGTGCTTCTTTTCTTTCAAAAGAAGTTGCGTGGTGCAGATGGGTTAGCGCCAGGCTTGCATTAAGCAAGTTCTCGGTTCGAATCCCGCTGGGGTCGGAATTTTTCCGTAACCTTGGCGATTAGAATCGAGCTCAGTGAGACCATTCACAGTTGGGTACCTACCAAATTAACTGTGCTCTACTCAGAACCACAGACCTAAGAGATAGAGTAACAAGGTCAACACATCACCAAGACACACACTTCACACAATGGTTGCTGCGCAAGCACCAAAAGGCGCGCTCCAACTCTGTATCTCGAATCCGGGGCAAGTTGAGCATTGTACCGTCAGATGCCAACACATAAAGCACCAGCCTCTACACCGCAAGGTAAATGAGGTTACAGATTATACATACATACATAATTTGTAGTGTTTTTAAATAAGCTTTGTACAGTTACAAAGGAAGGTTCTATGGCGTGATAGCTAGAGTCTCTCGCTACAGAACTAGAATCATGTGTTCAAACGTAGAGCTACTCAAAATATTTTCCGTTTTTTTAAAGATAATTCTTCCGTCTATTTACAATGAATAGATTGGATTGAGTTAAATAACAAAACAAGTTTTTTTAGATAATTCTTCCATCTATTTACAATAGATTAGATTGAGTTAACTAAAAAACAAGTTCAGTTTTTTTAGATAATTCTTCCATCTATTTACAATGAATAGATTGGATTGAGTTAAATAACAAAACAAGTTTTTTTAGATAATTCTTCCATCTATTTACAATAGATTGGATTGAGTTAAATAACAAAACAAGTTTTTTTAGATAATTCTTCCATCTATTTACAATAGATTGGATTGAGTTAACTAAAAAACAAGTTCAGTTTTTTTAGATAATTCTTCCATCTATTTACAATGAATAGATTGGATTGAGTTAAATAACAAAACAAGTTTTTTTAGATAATTCTTCCATCTATTTACAATAGATTGGATTGAGTTAACTAAAAAACAAGTTCAGTTTTTTTAGATAATTCTTCCATCTATTTAGAATGAATAGATTGGATTGAGTTAAATAACAAAACAAGTTTTTTTAGATAATTCTTCCATCTATTTACAATAGATTGGATTGAGTTAACTAAAAAACAAGTTCAGTTTTTTTAGATAATTCTTCCATCTATTTAGAATGAATAGATTGGATTGAGTTAAATAACAAAACAAGTTTTTTTAGATAATTCTTCCATCTATTTACAATAGATTGGATTGAGTTAACTAAAAAACAAGTTCAGTTTTTTTAGATAATTCTTCCATCTATTTAGAATGAATAGATTGGATTGAGTTAAATAACAAAACAAGTTTTTTTAGATAATTCTTCCATCTATTTACAATAGATTGGATTGAGTTAACTAAAAAACAAGTTCAGTTTTTGTAGATAATTCTTCCATCTATTTACAATGAATAGATTGGATTGAGTTAAATACATTAAGATTGATCGAAACATCGAAACGAGAGCTGGCCAAGCATTCTCAAAACATGTTCAATTCTTATAGATAATTCCATCTGTTCGTGGTTTAGAGTAATATCGAATAATAATGACTCCTTCTCATTAATTTGCGAAGCGCTAGTCGTGCTGATAATTCTACTAGATTAGACAGATGTAGATGCTGTAAGAATAGATTGGATTGAGTTAAATACATTAAGATCGATCGAAACATTGAAACTAGAGCTGGCCAAGCATTCTCAAAACATGTTCAATTTTTTTAGATAATTCCATCTGTTCGTGGTTTACAGTAATATCGAACAATAATGACTCCTTCTCATTAATTTGCGAAGCGCTAGTCGTGCTGATAATTCTACTCGATTAGACACATGTAGATGCTGTAAGAATAGATTGGATTGAGTTTGAACACAATAAGATCGATCGAAACACCGAATTGAGAGCTGGCCAAGCATTCTCAAATTTTTTCCATTTCAGAGTATCCATTTTCTCATTATAGAAATACTGATCTGAATTTATCAATCAGATTTTGAATAGTTATAAAACATATTGAAAAATTACTTTTTTACTGTCACCAATTCTAACAAGAAAAAATAGATTCCAACAAGGAAGAGAAAACTATAATTTTTCCCAAGGTGGGAGTTTGAGGCCCAAGGGCGAAGGCCTAGGACTGCAAATACACAGAGGGAACAATGACGTTCTGTCCTGCCGTGTATATACTATTTTTTTCACGAGCGGGATCAGAACAACACGAAACAAGTATTTTTGGAACTCCGGCATTTCGGTAAATCAGAATTATGCTGCAATATTTAGCAGCATTTGAATTCTGTTATTTTACGAATACCATGACACCAGAAATTTTCATATTGTTTCATATTGTTCATTTTCTCCGTAGAGAGAAAATGTGTTCTTTCTGTCACAATTTTTGTAATCTAGAAAGTATTTTCATCAGAAACTACCATAAATAGAATGAGCATTTTTTCTTTTAATTCATAGCTTATGTTAAAATTTGTAGCATTTTTATGTACTTATTATTAATTACTATCTTTGTTCAATAGAAACGACGAAAACGACCAAAAGCAAGATGGCAAGACGAAACTTAGGCCCAGGACGGTGACCTCCTCAATCACGCTGTATTTACTATCAATCTTTGAAACTGATGTATTGAAAATAAAGTAGTGTAATAATAGATGCTTTCTGTTTTTGTTATTTTCTCTGTGTTATAATACGGCTAGAAAGTCTCTTATTATTTTCCATTAATGGTATGTTACAGATATTAACGATACAAGTTTGATTACGAGCATTTTCACGATACGAGTTTGATTTCCAAAACGAGGCGGTCAGCCGAGTTTTGTGGCAACCAAACGAGTCTCGTTAAGATGCTCATAAGCAAACCTGTATTTTTCAATATTTTATTTTCATCAATAAATTCAGACATTTGCCAGTACATTGCAACGTTTAAATTTCCCGCCATCGTGCTCTGCATGTCCAAACGAAACTTCTAACTCGATAATGAGTTTTAGGTAGCACACTGTGTCCCCATTCCTTCATCATAAGCCAAACGCATTTCAGTTTTACCGCTGTTTCAATTCAAATTTTGAACTAAACGCCCAAAATTTTGCCGCTGGAACGATTTCATTTACATAACAAAAATCACAAATCACCAGCCATGTCATGTGACGTCACAGAACAGTTGACGGCGCCATCTATCAAACAGTTGCCCAAGTTTAGGGCAGCTATTACGGCGAACGTATTTTCCAGTGTCACAATTCTCGCAATAAAATCTGTCGTTTAGGTTTATTTGTCTACCAATGTGGTTTATATTCCACAATTAGTTTTATAATAACATTATCTAGGGAATAAGCTATTAACATGTCCAGTCGGGACCAAAAAGAAATTCAAATATTTATATTTTATATATTTAATATTTCTGTTATTTGACTTCACATCCAGGTGAAATTTGATCACACCCTTCAGCGTGTTGTTTTCTAACAATATATATGAAAATAATTGGCTAATTTTAACTGTGAACGACGTTCTATGGTGCTACCATCTCATAGGAAAAAGTGCAGCGGTCCCCGTCTTAACTAAATTGCCTTTCTGTGTTGTTCTGTATTCACAATACGAGCAACTGTACGGTTTTACTCCAGTATGAGTTAGATCTCATATAGGTAATCTTGTATTATACGACGCCACCGATGAACCAATGTTCCTAGAGTCAGTAATCTTGCAGGGAGGGATCGCTAACATGTCAAATACCTTACAATGTTGTCAGACCTCTGTTTGTTTACTTCTCGAGCAATTTGGGGCCTAATTCGTTTGCATGTCGTGGTCCTAAAATCAATGTCAAATAGAGGTGTTCTAGCTCCAACTGTTTTGTGAATGAAGGTAACATTTTGACACTAAAGCATATTCGTGATTCTTGCAGGTGTTGCGGTTAGGGTCAAACTAAAATGTATTGAACGGTTGGCGAAGCGGGTAGATATGTCGTTTGTTTAACGATTGTTCACGATTAAAAAACTAAAAATAATTTGGCGCCAAACGCTTTTAAAGCCAAACAATAAAAGTCTGGCAACGTTGTAAGATACTTTTAATCTAAACGATCAGTTGTTCGCTCCTCCCTCCAAGATTACTGACTCTAGGAACAGTAGTTCATGGGTGGCGTCGTACAATACAAGATTATTCTTGTTTATTGTTTAATGAGGTTATTTAAAGAAATGCTGCCTTTACTTTATGCGACAGGAACGACCTAACATTGCAACTTGCCAAACCTATAATACAGCCAGATTATAAAATACTGTCAGGGTTCGATGTTATTTCATTATGATTTTACTATTGTGTATGAATTGGCCGTCACGAACAAGAAAGTAAACAATTAAGGCGGCAAGATTGCTGGTGATTTGACCGAAAATAATCGGCGCAGTAAAAGTGCGCATTAGTTATTGTTTTGTGGTTAGAGACGTAAACTGCAAGATTACCATTCTTTTGTATTCCATTTAATGTAATTTATCAGGAAAATGGTGATTTGTGTAGTTATTCGTAATTTTTTCTGCTCGATTGACTCTGTATTTGTTGCTTCGTAGAATTTTATGCTATTCAATGTAAGTAAACATACTAGAATTCGGTTGTAGGAAATTTGAAAGTAATAAATAAACATAAGCAACTTAATGTAGGTATCTAAATTTTGCTGCGGGTGTGTTTTCAGAATCACAATGGACGTGAAGCAGGAATTACTTGATAATAATTTGTATAGTGTACTGGCCACCAGCTTACATGAGCGACAAGTTCAAGAAAATAAAGTAGTCGCAAACTTACATGTACAGCAAGACATCATCGAAGGTGCTATCGACAACACAGCTTATCACGGATTGAATATCAAGCAGGAGGAAGTTGATGTAAAAGATGAACTGCCTGCTACGTGTGCAGCAAGCCGAACCATTTTAGAAGAACATTTTATTTGCAAGGTCTGTGAAAATAAAGCAGAAGACAAGAGTTCATGCTTTATTTACAAAAATAAAGCAGTAGCGAAAGATAAGTTAGTTAACCATAATATGAGAACACATACACAAGAGACACTTTATTCTTGTTCAATTTGTGAGTTTAAAACAGCTGAGAAAAGTAATTTAGTTAAACATATGATCTTACATACAGGAAAAAAACCTTATTCTTGTTCAATTTGTGAATATAAAACGGCCCAAAAACATCATTTGGTTCGACATGTAAAAATACATGCAGTAGGAAAACCTTATTCTTGTTCAATTTGTGAATATAAAACAGCCCAAAAACATCATTTGGTTCGACATGTAAAAATACATGCAGTAGGAAAACCTTTTTCAATTTGTAAGTTTAAAACAACTGAGAAAAGTAATTTAGTTAAACATATGATGATACATACAGGTACAGGCGATAAACCTTATTCTTGTTCAAATTGTGAATATAAAACAGCTAAGAAAAGTAATTTAGTTAAACATATGATCATACATACAGGAGCAAAACCTTATTCTTGTTCACTTTGTGAATATAAAACAGCCCAAAAACATCATTTGGTTCGACATGTAAAAATACATGCAGTAGGAAAACCTTATTCTTGTTCAATTTGTGAGTTTAAAACATCTGAGGAAAGTTATTTAGTTAAACATATGAGTATACATACAGGAGACAAACCTTATTCTTGTTTAAATTGCGAATATAAAACAGCCCAAAAACATCATTTGGTTCGACATGTAAAAATACATGCCGGAGAAAAACCTTATTCTTGTTCAATTTGTAAGTTTAAAACAACTGAGAAAAGTAATTTAGTTAAACATATGATGATACATACAGGTACAGGCGATAAACCTTATTCTTGTTCAAATTGTGAGTATAAAACAGCTGAGAAAAGTAATTTAGTTAAACATATGATCATACATACAGGAGAAAAACCTTATTCTTGTTCACTTTGTGAATATAAAACAGCCCAAAAACATCATTTGGTTCGACATGTAAAAATACATGCAGTAGGAGAACCTTATTCTTGTTCAATTTGTGAGTTTAAAACATCTGAGGAAAGTTATTTAGTTAAACATATGAGTATACATACAGGAGACAAACCTTATTCTTGTTTAAATTGCGAATATAAAACAGCCCAAAAACATCATTTGGTTCGACATGTAAAAATACATGCCGGAGAAAAACCTTATTCTTGTTCAATTTGTAAGTTTAAAACAAGTGAGAAAAGTAATTTAGTTAAACATATGATGATACATACAGGTACAGGCGATAAACCCTATTCTTGTTCAATTTGTGAGTATAAAACAGCTGAGAAAAGTAATTTAGTTAAACATATGATCATACATACAGGAGAAAAACCTTATTCTTGTTCACTTTGTGAATATAAAACAGCCCAAAAACATCATTTGGTTCGACATGTAAAAATACATGCCGGAGAAAAACCTTATTCTTGTTCAATTTGTAAGTTTAAAACAGCTGCGAAAAGTAATTTAGTTAGACATATGAAGATACATACATGAGAAAAACCTTATTCTTATTCAATTTGTGAATATAGAACAGCCCGAAAAAATCATTTGGTGCAACATATAAAAATACAGGAGCAAAACCTTATTCTTGTTCAACTTGTGAGTTTAAAACAGCTTATCAAAGTTATGTAGTTCAACATATGAGGATACATGCAAGGAAAGAACCTCATTTGTGGTCAGTTTGAGAGTATAAAACAATGAAGAAATTTGATTTAGTAAACATATGAGGACACATAGAGGAGAAAAACCTTATTCTGATTCGATTTGTGAGTTTAAAACAGCTTATCAAAGTTACTTAGTTCAACATAAGAGAATACATAAGGAGAAAAATCTTATTCTTGTTCAATTTGCGAGTATAAATCAATACAGAAATCTGATTTAGTTCGACATATGAGGATACATACAGCAGAAAAACCTTACGCATGATCAATTCGCGAGTATAAAATGGCTAAAAAAAGTAGTTTAGTTTATCTTATGAAGGTGGATATAGGAGAAAAACCTTATTCCTGTTCATTTTTTTAGTATAAAGCTACTCATAAATGTTCGGTAGTTAAACATATGAAGATACTAGAGAAAAACAGTAGAATGATAGCCTTGGGATGATGTCGTTGATTCAATACTCTATGTAGGAGAATGCGGAGTAAATAAAAATGTTAAGTTGAATTGCATGCAAAATTATATTACTTATTATGATTACGTTTTCAATTTATATTAATATTATAAATACAAAAGAGGATTGGAAAGATATAAATTATGTAATTACATGGTTTATAGGAAAGTTGAGCAGCGGTGGGATAAATCAACAATATTCCGTTAAGCATTAAACCGTTATACAGGATTTCACTGAAAGGTGCGGAAAAAAATTAAGCACATATACTAGAGCTCAAAATAAGATGGTTTAACCCAAAATACCTATATACAAAAGTCCACCCCTCAGAAGTTACAGCCATCTTAAGATGGTGAAAATACTTCACTGTGTCTCTTGTATGAAATTGAAATAACAGGTAGGCGTTGAAAACACAATACATTTGAATTGAAAATACATACTAAAGAACACAATAAATATAAAATCGTAACAAATGTTCAGAATGATTTTAAATAACAATCTGTGCAAGCCCTGGAATATTTAGAAACTCATTACGGAGAAGAATTTATTTATGTATTTGTGAAAATGGGAGTGGTGATTAGTGTATATTTTGAAATACAAATTATTGTGTTTTCAAAGCCTACCTGTAATTTTTCATCATCTTTAGATGGCTGTAACTCCTCAGAGTATGTAGGTAATTTAACTTAAATTGGCTTATTTTGAGCTGTAGTATGTGTGGTTATTTTTTTTCAATATCTTTTACAACAATCAAGTTTCCTGATATTTCATAAATTGTGTTTTGTGAATCCCCCTTATTTATCTATTTCAAGATGTTTCTATTTCTATATTTTAAATTTAATGTAAAGTTAAAATTTCTTTTGATTGTACACGTTTAGATATGTAATACTTTATAACTAATAAAATTTTGAATTTTGATGTGCATTTTCTGTCTAATAACATATAGTAGTGCAAATTTAGTGGTTATTTTATAGTTCCACAAGTTATGTAAGTAGAGGATGTTCAAGTGAAGCTTGTTAGCTGCTAACTTAAATTCAACATTACAGTTAAAAAAAAATCAAACAAAAATTACCAGGCAAAATGTACTTTATGTAACCGTAGTTCGCATATGAGTTCGTGTCTGTGCGCTAGTGATATCAAGTGTCACACAATAAATAAGTATAAGCCGCCAGGTTGAGGCTTGGAACTGGAGTGATCAGCAAGGGTTAATCCTAAATTTTATTTTATTTTATTACTTATTCTTACCATATGTTAATTCACAATGGCATTCAATCAGCACTTTACAAGGCTGCAATTACCGTATTCACAAGTACCTCCCAATTATGACTGCAATTCCCAAATGCAAATGAGCCAACAACCAGGGGCGTACACACTATCAATACAACAAATGAATATACCAAAAACCATGTATTACAGTCAACTATGGGTGAGTCAACAATATCAACAGCAAATATCGAATACTCAATTCCCACCACTGGCGTCACAAAAGGAATATGATTGGTAAATTGTGAATTGCAGCAGTAAAAGAAAATTACTTAGTCTAGTCCAGAATTGACAAATGCTGACAATGAAAAACGTTATTGGCACCGTAATCCTACTCAAACTTATAATAGATATGAAAAGTTAACAACAGAAGACGAGGGTATGGAGCATGACAAAGAATCAAACGATAATAATGAACCAAAACCACCGCCGATCTTTGTGTCTCTAGTGAAAAACATCAAACTCCTTTTGGAGGTGCTAGAAGGCCTATCAAAGAATAAAAGCAACTAGCAACGATCTGATTAAAATTTAACTAAAAACTCAAGAAAAATATAGTGCAATCATTAACATTTTTAAAAACGTAACAATGAGTGTCACATATTCAAACCCAAGCAAGACAGCCATTCTTGTGTTGTTTTTAAAAAGTTCCATCCATCGTCAGACTTGGAATCGCTAAAAGCAAAATTAGAAACACTTGACCACCATGTAATCAACACATGGAATATTAAACATCGCGTTACAAAAGATCTTCTACCTATGTTTTTTATTGATCTATAGACAAGGGAAAATAATAAAGAAATATATAACGTTAAGTTAGTTCAAAACTGTGTGCCGCAATTTGAAGCATCACATGCGAAAACAGAAATTGGGCAATGTGCCAAATGTCAAAGGTACGGGCACACTAAAAACTATTGTTTCCATCGGTTTAGATGCGTTAAATGTGTAGGAAATCACGCAACAAACGAATGTACAAGAAAAGCAAAAGTAATAAGTAAAGTGCGTGAATTGCAATGGTAATCACCCTTCTAACTACAGAGGGCGTTGGGTCCACAAACAACTAATACAACAGAAACTCTATCTAGTATTGCGTTAGAAGATTAACCAAATTCCAACAGGAATGGTTCAACCTGGAGTAACTTCTGCTCAACAAACAACAGGGAATCCCCAAATGAATTCTCCAACTCCAAACCATGGTTAAAAACCTAATGGAACAAATGAGTACGATGCTAGATCTATTAACCACTATTGTCAACAACCTGGCGTAATGACTGATCTACTTCAAGTTGTAATATGGAATGCCAACGGCCTGTGCCAACATGCACAGGAGATTACCTACTTTCTACAGTCGAACAAAATCGACATTATGTGAAAATCGGAAGCACATGTCTCAAATAAAACCCACATTAAAATATCAAACTATTGCGTATATTATACATAGAACACACCCTAGCGGAAGAGCTCACGGGGAAACAGCAACTATTATTAGACAACCTATCAAACATTATGAATTAGAACAGTATCAATGCGATTACTTACAAGCTACGAGCATCGCTATACTGGACCACATAGGTTCGTTGGTTATACCTGCTGTATACTGGCCGCACAAGCATAATAATAAAAAGCAGCACAATGAACAGTATTTTAAAACATTGGAAAATAGATTTATTTCCGGCGGCGATTTTAATTCCAAAAGTCCACTGTGGGGATCAAGGTTTACGACACAAAGGGCAGAGAATTATTAGCTGCAATAAAAAACGTTAATCTCCAATGTCTCGCTAAGGGCGAACCTATGTACTGGCCAAGAGACCCTCGGAGGATACCTGATGCTATTGACTTTGCACTTACAAAAGAAATCAACGTGAAAAAATCTACGCACACAACTTTCTTTTACAGTGATATTCTAATTAGTCAAAAATTTGATTGTGAATTTTCAAGCATTTGTTAAAATTTTTCAAAAATTATAAATTCTACAGAAACCATACAAAATAGAGTGTTGAGCTGAAGAGACAAATTTTCTCACATCAATACACATTAAAAATGTAAAGTTTGAAAAAGTCATCGTTTGCCAAAATTTAATAAGGTAGGCCAAAAAACATAATTCTGAAGTTCTTTTCACATCAAGTTAAGCAGGCATTACGTCAGTCATTTATGAGAAAAATGGATCTCAATGCATCATCAGTTGGATCCAACTCCAATGAACGCATCTATACAGTAGTAAGTAGTGAATAAATTCGTTAAAAATTCAAGGAATAACTTTTGGAAAAAACGCTCGGACCTGTCTATTTTTATTTTTATTTTAGCATTTTTTTAAATAAAATGCATACATACAGGGTGTCCCGCGTATGAGGTATGGCGTTATCGATGTTTTTTAAGTGAAAACCCCCTTTTTTTATTACGAAATCTGAAAGAACGCATCTTTTTACTAACGGTAAGCTGATTTTTGAGTATAGATCAGATGATCAAAAATTAAGAAAAAAAAATAAAAAATTGCAAAATACTAAATTTAGTTGGAATTGTAATTTCAAAAACAACTAAATTAAATGTACAAATTGTTCACCGTTGCCTGCCTGACAGTAACTAAGACGACCTATATGTTTTTTATTGATTGCTGTCATTGATAAAAGCGTAAAATCATACTTATTAAAATCAAGTTTAGTATTATGCAAATTTAAATTCTTTTTCTTAAGTTTTGGTAATGTGACCTATACGCAGAAACTACCTTACCGTAAGTAAAAAGATGCGTTCTTTCAGATTTCGTAATAAAAAAGGGGGTTTCCATTTAAAAAAAACATCGATAACGCATTACCTCATACGCGGGACACCCTGTATGTATGCAGTTTATTTCAAAAAATGCTAAAATAAAAATAAAAATCGACGGGTCCGAGCGGTTTTTCCAAAAGTTATTCCTTGAATTTTTAACGAATTTATCCACTACTTTACGAAAGCACTGTATAAACGAGCATCTGTTGCCAGGTAATCAAAATATGTTTTTTCGACGACTGACATCGAAAGTAGATTTTTCTCACTGTCATTTGACAACAGAAAGTTGACATTTGCCGCTGAGCGTGCGTTTTCATTTTTTTGCCGCTCGCCGAGCGTTTTGGGTTTCCGCGTGAACAAAATAGGTAGCCACGTCCGAATGTTTCCTTGACAACACCCGGCATTTGTGGAAATAATTGCGTCACATGTCATAGACTGCGCGAGTAATGTTAACTTGATTGTCAATTAATTTTTGCGATAAAATGAAATTTGATATTTTCCTTTAATAATATGCTCAGTCGTCGAAAAAATAGTATGTATGTTTCGAGCTAAAAGTGCGCTTGCCGCTTTTGCATGATTGCTGGTTTCGACTTCGTCTCAACCAGCAATATTCATGCGCAAGCGGCAAGAATGCACTTTCAGCTCTTAACATACAATATACTATTTTGCTACTTCTCGCAAGTGTCTACCTTTCGGCTTTAAATATGTTTGGGTGAAAGACTACAACATATTTGCTAAGAAAAAGAATGAGTCACGTCACGTGCTTTGTGGATTAAGTCTGCAAGCGATTTAGAAAAAATACAATAGCAAATATCGTAAAGAAAAACCAAACAATGTTTATCTTTATTAGTGTTTGATATAGTTTTTGCAATGGCGACATCTATTTAATAGCAGAATGTTAGAGTTAGAAGACTACGAACGAAAACAGCTAATGTAAAAAACGAAATTTTAATCAACAATTACGATGTAATCTGTTTCACGGAGACTTGCTTGCTCGAGTTCATAGATTCTGCGGAAATATTTGATTCCCGTTATATTCTTTACCGTCGTGATAGAAACTACACTGAAAATCGTACGACACTCATTAATGACCAATAGAAAAATTAGTTCACGAGCCGTAACCAAGACAATAAAAAAATTTCTTGGAAATTTTTTGTAGGTAGACCGACCTAACTGTGAGGGTTTGTGGCGTTACGGTTTTCTTACCGAATTTGCATTCGAGCATTAATTCATATCCGGAAATTATTTTCGTGCATTCCAACAACGTCCTAATTTGCCCTCCCGTCCCGCTCGGGCAAATTAATACGACGTTGTTGGACCGCACTCAAAAAAAATTCCGGAAAGAATTAATGCTCTTATGAGATTATATGTGATAACATTACGAGAGGAGGAGGCGTCCTTATTGCCGCGGAAGATTTGTGGATTCGAGTATCAAATAACCACTTTAATTTCACAATTAATATCTGTTGTGTATATTATTATGATACACGAGGTAGTGTGATCAATCATATATATATTAAATAGCTCTACAGGCCTAGAAGGCCCTGGGCTTGTTTGATAATATCCCTCCACCTCCTCCTGTCCATGGCTACTTCTTCCCAGTTGCGAACTCCAATTTCCCTTAGATCTGCTACCACTGCCTCCATCCACTTCCTTTTCGGCCTTCCTCTTCTCTTCTTTCTCTTCACTCTGTGCTCCATGACTTGTCTTGTTGCTCTCTCCTCTCCTAGCCTTCTTACATGGCCCAAGCAACGTATCCTTAGACTTTTAATTACCCCTACTATAGATGGTTGCCCATACAGGTCCATCGCCTCTTAATTCGTTCTCCTTTTCCATCTGTCTCCAACTTTCTTGCCTTTGAATATCCTTCTCAGCACTTTTCGTTCCCATATTTCCAACTGTTTTTGCTCCGTTTTGGAAAGAGACCACATCTCACTCCCGTAAGTAACTGTTGGTCGCATTACTGTTTTATAAAGTCTAATCTTAGCATTTCGCGATACACTATTAAAATATAACAGAGATCCTGCACTTTTATTACCTTTCAATATCCTTTCACCTATTTCCTTTTCATCTCCACCCCTGTTTGATAGCTTCACTCCTAAATAGGTAAAATCCCCAGCTCCTTCGATTTCGTTCACCTTGTCATCTTCCGATTTGAATATTAAATTTCTGCTCTCTTCAGTTCCCTTTCCCTCTTGCACTTCCATGTACTTAGTCTTCTCCATGTTAATTCTTAGACCATACTCCTTTGCAACTTCATCTAATTTCTGTAGCATTTTTATTAAATTTTGAGGTGTGTAGATAAGAATTGGAGGTTAAATTTAATATGAATCATGAAAGTTAATTGAGCTAATGGGTGAGATAATTTAATAATGATTATAAATTGTATATTCAAAATATTGATGGTTGCAGTAAATGTTAAAAAAGTTCAAGCCAAGGTTACAATTGACAAATGTATTTGTTAGAAAGATAAGAATTAATAACCTGTAATAATAGAATATTTAAAATTTACAAGTTTGCATTAAGAACTGTATCTAACAGGAATGAAAATTTTGTTTAGAAATTAGTTCCCGAGTGGTGTAGCTTGAACAAGCGTCCACGTTCGATCAGCAGAGTTAAGCAACGCTGTCTCTGGTCAGAACTTGGATGGGAGTTCCACGGCTGCCTCTCTCGGCGCCTCGTGGTACGGCTATCACGGAAAAAAGTTGGTCCCGGCGGTCATACAACATCATGACAGTCGTTAGTGGGGTTGGAAGTCCTCATAACTGCACAGCGACGCCTATAATTGGCCTAACGGCTGTTGGCTGAGTGCGAATTAAATAAATTAAATAAAAAACAACTCATGAAAAAGCATACATGTAATTTTGAAAGAAAGAATTTCGTTAAATAAAACTAGAAATTATGCCTCAATTTGTATTATTTTTGGTATATACAAATTAAAAAGGGTTATAAACATATCTGCGTGGTGTGATAGCCGAAAACGTAAAATGTAATTCATGGAGACATATAATCGGTGAAGAGATTATACAAATACAGTTAATTGGAAATAAAGAATACAGAAGGTTACATTATTTGAGGATGTTTGGATTTGTTCGTGCATGTAGGATGCTATTGGAGGTTCTTACAAGTAACTGATTGATTTGGATGATTTTGTGGGCCTTGCTAGAGACATCGTACTATCTGCAGAAGGAACAAGGTTAGATTTGGATCATCATAATATTAAAACTTACCAGGAGTTGATTGGTGTAACGGTAACATTTGTAACGGAGCAGGACTGGATTCTGGGAACAGTAGCAGTTATTGACAGGACGGATGCAGTTCGAGGGCACACAGACCATCATAGGTGTTACTGTTTGAGGAGTAAGCTGTGGGTGTTGCAGACTGTCGACATCGGGAGCCGTTGTTTGTTGGATTTTTGCAGTGAAGGCTAGATAAGTTATTAAGGTTTGTGTAAAGAATTTATGAAAGCATTTTGAATAACATTCAGTAATAGAAAGTGAGAAAATAAACTTGATATAGTACTTACGTAGGTGAATTGATTAATATGTGTGTCAATGTAAAATACGATTGTCAATACCGGGTTTGATGAGTTGTAGAAGTCGGGTTTGACAGTGAACGTCATTAGTAGTCAAAGATTTTGTAAATACAATTTTAAAACTTCAATTAATAGAGAACTAGATTTTGTCGAACCATCCTGAGATAAGAGTACTTGATTTGAAAGTAATTATAGTTAACTAACGGGACAGTCGGGCTCCATAGCTCAGTGGTAAGCATTCTGGCTACTGATCTAACGGTCGAGAGTTCGATCCCCGATCCCGGTGAGGTTTTTAAAAATAAAAAAAAAATGCGGATGAAAAAGCCTCTACAGAATGCCATCATTCGGAAGTGATGTAAAGCCGTGGGTCCCATGTTACTACGATGTGTAGCATGTAAAAGATCCCTTGCTATGGTTGGAACTCCTTAGTCTCGGCAAAATTCTAAGTAGGACAAAGGTACCTGGTACTCTGCATGCCTAGACCTTGTTCATGGGGTTGGCAAAAAGGGCCTATAAAGGCCTACTTGCTAGACGTAAGTCTCCCCAAAAATAATACATACATACATAACTAACGGGACGCATATTTGAGTTCGCTCGATGCCACAGCGCGGACCGGGATTGCCGGGCTCTGATTGGTCGCCAACTTCGCGTCCTTCTTGAATGACGTTTGAATTTGAACCGATGATTCTTATTAGTTTTAATTTTATTCTAATCTTTTTTTTTTTTTTTGATTTACGTAAGTGCACTTGTTGCATATTAGCACCAATAAATATCTATCTATCTATAGATGAACAGACAAGATTTACCCTGTTTTGGTGTTAAGAAATCATCCTATTCAGAAACTACTTAAGCTGAATTGTATGAAACAATAAATAAGTAGTTATATTATTTGTTATTTTGAATTTCGTCGTTTTTTAATATTTGTTGGAGTCGTTGCTTATATTATTTTCTTGCAAAGCTGCTGCAGTTTGTGTTGATGTACTTCAAAAGATCTATGAAAATTTATTTTTGTTATAACCTATATTTTGTTTTCAATTGTATTATGTTCATATTCTTTTTGGAATGTTACTAAATTTTAAGTTGCAATTAGGTGTTGACAGTAGATACGTATCAGAGCTAGTCCGGGTGTAAACAAAAGCAGGTATTAGATCTATTGAACAATCATTTTACTTATTGCCTACAGAATTACTAGGAAAACGAGGCACTGACCAAGCATTGCGCGGCGCACACCGGACCAATCAGAGTCTGGCAATCACGGATTGCGCTGTAGCATCGAGCGAACTCAAATATGCTAACGGGACATTGTATTAATAAAGGGCAAACTTAAAGTAAAATATTGATTACAAAAGTTATATGACTATTTCAAATATATGAGATAACTCCAATACATAACAAGTGGTCACCCAAGGTGGTGCTTTTGTAATACATAATAAATGATTATGCAGCCTAAGAGGAGCTAGCATAACATAACAATATATAGCGCCTGGTACTGTATCTTCATAATTCTAACATACATTTTGTAATAATAATAATATACTCTTTATTGGGATAATATACAAAAAATACAATAAAAGTAAAGGTAGAGAAGTGTATAATTACAAGATACCAGTAGGTGGGGTTCTGTATAGAAGAGATTTTCAACCCTACCCAATAACAACATATCTAATACTTGGCACAGTGAAAAATAATATAAGTCCAAAATAAACCAAAATCATATTTCCAAAAAATTACGTTGACTTAAAACTAATTCTTCTATAAGTTTATTTTTAAACGTAGTAATTGTATTACACTCTTTAAATAAAAGGAATCATTTATTAATGATGATAACGGAATGATACTCGAAATAACTTTTAAATTTGGACGGAATACTATAAAGCTCTACCTTCCTTAATTGACGATTATGTATCGATGAACGTTTACAGAGTAAATGAAATAGATGAGGTGGAACATAGCGTTCGATTATTTTAGAAAGAGAGCATGCAAATAGTAAACAAAAGCGATATTCCAACTTTAAAGTGTTCTGGGCAGTATAGTATGGCGTAATATGCTCACTTTTACTAACATTGTAAGCAAAACGAAAACCGCAGTTTTGAACAATTTGCAATTTGTTCTTAAAATGTAAGTTTAAGTAATGGAAATAAACTCCACAACAATAATCCAAATTGCTTAGTATTTGTATTGTATTGTATTATTTTTGGGCAGACTTACGTCTAGCAAGTAGGCCTTTATAGGCCCATTTTGCCAACCCCATGAACAAGGTCTAAGCATGTAGAGTACCAGGTACCTTTGTCCTACTTAGAATTTTGCGGAGACTAAGGAGTTCCAACCCTAGCAAGGGATCTTTTACATGCTACACATCGTAGTAACATGGGACCCACGGCTTTACATCACTTCCGAATGATGGCATTCTGTAGAAGCTTTTATCCGCATTTTTTTATTTTTTTAAAAACCTCACCGGGATCGGGGATCGAACTCTCGACCCTTAGATCAGTAGCCAGAATGCTTACCACAAGGAGAAATTTACTATTGGTAACGCCCCAATTTTACAGTAGGGAAAAGCAATCTGAAGTTTTTTCAAATTTATAGAATCAGTACCAACAGCATTGGATTTTATTTGGTTGAACGTAGTTTGTAATTCTTCATCGGTAATTCACCAAATACTAGACTACGTTGAGCATTTCGATGAAGGTTGCAGTTAAAAAAAGAAATATGCCACGAAAAAAGAGCCAACCTGCGTCAAATCAACTAGAGTAGTTAAATTGGTAGCTGCTACAACGCAGATTAACTAATCTTTTGGGCTTACCATGTGGAAGATTTCCTAACACTTACCGCGTGGGCCGAACGAGCTCAATTCGACGCTTTTTGGATCGTGGATTCTAGTCAGCTGTGCACCCTGCAAGTAGCTTCAAAACACAATACGATAAGGGCGCCAGGAATCAAGATGATTCCGATAAAAATAAACAAACTACAATTAAATAGGGTTTATTAAATGTTTAAAATTTGGTGATAATCAAAAATAGTAAAACTGGTTTGTAAAAGATTTTAAATTTACAGTATTACGCAGCAAAACTTTAAGAAAGGTTTCCACACGAATTACTGGAAAAAACCCCTTTTGTGGGTTTTGAATTAATTAAAATCGTCAATTAAATCCAGAGATGTGCACATCGCTGTCAATCAAAAAAACCTTAATTTCAGGTCACCGATAGCATGAAACGTGGGTACGCCTTTTACAACAAAGCAGAGATTACACTAATAAGAAATTATGGAATTATAAATACAAAAGTTATTTAAACCCAAATATTGGACGAGATATCGTGATTACAATAAATTTAATATCCTGAATACAAGGCATGTATTCAGTTATAATAGTACGTAGCCCGTCATATACTGGTCGTAATTAAATTAGATTTACCATACTAACCTCCTATAATCCCCAAGATCCCGAAGATAACGCCGGCCGCGAGTTGCCATACGATTATGGATTTTTCCAAAATTAGGCAGGATATTTGCACTTGGAGCTGTCGATTATTGAGCTGCTGGCATTCGGGACGTGCCGGGACCGCTTGCCGCCGAAGCAACGCAAAATATGGCGAAATATTCATTCTGAAAATATTTATTGGAGCAAAAACTACCGTCACCAATAACTGCAATAAAAGAGCTAAGAGCGGCCAATTAATATGGGAATAACAAAAATAGAAGATCCATTATACCTGATTTATTATCAGCTCTCGAAACAAAATGCTCGTAACTTTAATTAAGCACAAGCTGAGTCTCTCGGAATTAGCGTGTTGCTAGCTCGAGTCACCGAAGAGAAATGCGCCTCGCGCTGCAAGAAGAGGTAAGACCAACGCTGCGCTCCAAAGATAACAAGCGGAAATGTTGACTATTCTGATACAGATACCAAATGAGCGCAACTGGAAAATTGAACAATTTGAAATGCAAACTGATTACAATGCAAATAAATACAGGTAAGGCCTGCAATAATTTGGTAAATTGAGGAAACACTAGCTGGAAAGAGGAAACTGAAAGATATCCGAGTGACAATTGACGACCACCACATCAGAAGTAATAAAAACCTCAAATATCTAGGGGTCATTATTAGAAAAAACCTGAACATGGGCTACCACATCCAGCAAGTTGCTAATAAGGCAGAGAGCTGTAGCCGCCCTGAGCCGACTACTACCAAATCTGGGAGGTACGAAACCCGCACGAAGGAAGGTGCTGTGCTTTATAACTAACTTGATTATATTATACGGCGCTCCAGTATGGCAGCACTGCCTGCAGGTGAATAAACACAGAAAAAAGCTGGAGAGCGTTTAGCGAAGATCAGCGATAAGAATCGCCTCTGCCTATCGAACGCTATCGACCCTCGCGGTGCAAGTGGTAGCGGGGGTAATCCCTATTCACCTGATGGCTCAACAAAAGTCGTATAATTTAGGAAGGAACACCGGAGCACAGAAGAAGGCGGCAAGAGAAGAATCCCTAAATAGCTGGGAAGAAGAGTGGTCCTACTGCACCGAGACAGCCAGGTGGACAAAACGTCTGATAAGACGGGTAAAACCATGGGTCAATAGAACCAATGGAGACGTAGGGTACCATCTTATACAATTTCTGACCGGCCACGGATGCTTTGCCTACTACCTCAAAAGGATGGGTATTAAAGAAGACGACAACTGCGTATATTGTGAACAAACGGATACAGAGGAACACACAATCTTCCAGTGCGAACGGTGGAAGCCTATCAAAGAAGAAATGTTCGAACATATAAGTGTGGAACTGCTCCATGATAACATCATTGAACATATGTTGGAGAGTAGATAGAAATGGAGGACTACTGAGGGCAGTGGTGGAAATAATTAAAACAGAAGAGGAGGAGGAGAGAATGGGGCAAACTGGCTAGAAAACAGGAAGCTGTCGCTATGAAGCA
The DNA here is from genome assembly GCA_940337035.1 of Agriotes lineatus. Lineage (NCBI taxonomy): Eukaryota > Metazoa > Arthropoda > Insecta > Coleoptera > Elateridae > Agriotes > Agriotes lineatus. Next base: position 95,682 of record CALNHX010003770.1, on the reverse strand, counting down.
ATGTCCAACAAACAATTCCATAGCGACTTGCAGAGCGAAGGAAGGGTTTTTAGTCGGTAGGCGGCTGGGACCCCTTCCCAGCTGAATCCGACACGCCCGGACTATCCGGGTGTTTTTAGAAGATCTTTCCCGCCTTCAATCAAGAAAAAAAAAAAAACAATTAAGCGGAGCGAAAAATGGTTTCAATTAGACTGGGGAGCCATAGTAGAAAAGTTATTAATTATTTAAGCATCCATAATTTCTGAACTTGTTTCGTTAACTTTTTTACTTCCTTTTATAGTAAAGGAAGTACTGGATTCACCCCAAAAATTCGAAATTGAGTTTTCAACAGATCTTCACGTTTTAGAGTCCCCTGAACCCAAAAAAACATATTTTTTCTACGATCGTGTCAAAATGAAAATTTTTTGCACTGTTTCTAGAGTCAAAAGAGACGTTTTCGTCCAAAATACGTCTTATTTGCACGTTGCCGTTGGAGGCGTGTTTTAATAATTTACTAAATTTTAATGTCAACATAACCTAGAAAACACAATATGATGGAAAAAGTGTCTATTACGATCGTAGAAAAAATAACATATGATACACGTGTATAACAGCCATTAAAGCACTAGCGACGTTAAAAGCACTCGGCTAACTCGTCGTGCTCTTAAATTTTTCGCATGTGCTTTAAAGGCGTACTTATACACTTGTATCATAATATACTATTTTTTAATTGGTCTGTCTGTGTGTCTGTCTGTAAACAGAATATCTCAAAAACGAAAAGATATATGGCGTTGAAACTTCATATATAAGTTTTGTGTACTATTTAGATGTGACAGCAAGCTTTTGAAGAAAATTGCATAACCGGAAGTAGGTGTTTACTCTTGTGATTTTTCAGTTTTTTTCGATTTTTTCAAAAACGGCTCTAACGATTTTTTTTTAAACTTTACATTTTTATTACATTTTTATTGTGTATTGATGTGAGATAAGTGATTTTCCAGTTGAATACTTATAAAATGGGTTTATTTTGTTTTTTTTTCTATTTTTGTATTAACTCCTATTTTAAATAGAACACCGGTATATTATTACATTTTTGGATTCAGATTAAAATTCTAGAGAAAATTTGTCTTTTGAACTAACACTCTATTTTGTACCGTTTTTGTAAAATTTGTAATTTTTGAAAATTTTTAGCTAATTATAAGATCACTGTTGTAAAGAGTGTAAAAGGAAGTTGTGTGCGTGTATCACACCACATTTTTTGTATAAATATTCCATGCTTCAAAATGCGACCAAATTTTTTTCGAGTTATTTTTAAATTTAAGTATCTGTAAGCGCACTTCTCTTGTTTTATCGCAAAAGCCAGATAGTTTTTGAGACCTCTGTATACTAATTGCTTAGCCGAGTCTAATCTCGTTTTCGTGTATTTCTTAAATGCACTGTTCTTGATGGCAATAATTTGTTTTATTGTTTCTGTAATGTAAGGCCCGTAGGCTTCGTAACAGCGATAGTTCTGTATGGAGCATGCATGTCAAAAAACGTAACTATAGCAAAATTGAAAAAAAAATTTATCCTGAATTAAAGGAAGGTTATCAATATAATCCAATGACATTCTATTTGCATTAAATGCAAATTCATTTGCATAAAAAAATCTGTAATCACGAACTGTTATTGTCTTAGACTGTAACTGATTGATTTCACAATCGAAATAGCAGTATACAAGACAGTGATCAGATAGATTTTGAGTGTCTTTACTACCATGTTTGACTAGATACAGATTTTTGCTTGTACATATTACATGAATTAAAGTGCTTGAAGTTTCAGTAATTCTTGGGAAATCCTTAATAACTTGGTGTAAATTAAAAGAATGAAGAATGTCATTAAGATAGGAAAGTTTTTTGCTTAGTTTTAAAAAGTCCACATTGACGTCGCCTGTTAACACAATTTCATCCACAGTAGTAAACAGATCTGTCAGTACATTTTCAAGATTGTCAAAAGCTGTCAATGGAATTAGCGAAGGTTTATAGATAATTTGAACCGTAGACAATATTAAGAAAGCGAAACTTTAAAGCAGGGATGAGCAACCCGCGGCTCGTCACACTTTCTGGCAATAAAGTAATATCACATGTAATATTCTTGAGATTGGAAACCTTAAAAATATTAAAATACACAAATCTCCAGGTCCAGATTGCCTCCACCCATATTTCATTAAAGCATGTTCACACTCATTAGCTTATCCATTGATGTTAATTTTTAATAAATCGCTTTAAGGAGGAATTTACCCTGGACAGTGGAAATTAGCATAAGTGACGCCATTTGTTAAATCCGGAGATAAATCAAAAATTTGCAATTACAGGCCTATTCTTAATTAAGTGTAACGGGATAAACCGACAATTACGACATACCAAACCTGGCCTCCGATGGACTGCCAGATGATGACAGGCTAAAACACTAATTACGACCACGCGCCAGATTGTAACGGTACAACACGGTATTAACGAATAGCCGAAACAATGCTAGACGACTAGCGCGTAAGCTAACTCACAATCGACCCAGCCCAGCCCGCTACAAAAGAGTTTCCCGACTAACTTCAGCGGAGCGAGAGGGAGGTTTAACACGAGATAACACCAGTGGTCGGAATGTAAACTTTGACGAACCGGAACGCTGTCGGGGGGGACCGGGGGGTATGCCCCCCGTGCGCGCCGAAAATAATAATAATGTTGATAATAATAAGTGGTTTTTCCGTCAATAGTCGACACAAACCAGTTTAATTTAATATTTTATTTCAAAGTGAAAAGACCCTAATTTAAAAAACAAGATCGGTATAAATACAACAAAATAAAGTTTATTCATTTTCTTCTAGAATAACTCAATAATAGACAGTAAAATCAAAATAATTCAACAAAATTCGAAACTCTAAATATTGTAACGTAACATAACAGATAATGCATTTCGCTCAATTCATCGAGAGCATCAAACTATTGCGCTAAGGTTGCTGACAAATTGTACCGATGCAATCATTTTGTGAACGCTGCTATATTTGCCTCTTTCTTTTCCATCTCTTTTTGAAAATTTTTTCACCAAACGGAACGGATTTTGATGAAATTTCACGAGACGGAACGACTCTTGATAATATTTCACGAACCGGAACGCCGTTCCGGTCCGTTCCGGTACATTCCGACCACTGGATAACACCAGGGCAACGGCCTAATAAACGGTAAGCAGATCTAAAATGATAAGGCGCCACCACAATTACTAAACGAGAAAAAATATGCTCAGGTGAATTCACTGAAGAAAAGTGGAAGCATAAATGAATTCACTTTACAACAATACGCTTGACAGTATACTGGTCAGCGAGGCGGCAGCGCAATCGGACATACCTTTCGAAAATTCACTTGAACAGCTGGCCAAACTTCTCTTACAACTGTAAAATACAATACACAAATGGCATGCACAACAACAAAGAAAACGACAGTTAAATTAACATGAAATGTATTGACAAAATATTTGAATATATTGTTATGATACACTATATTCTTTGATAATTTAAATATGAATACTAAAGAAACAGTTTAGTCAAATAAATTTGGAAGTCAGATATAAGCAAATTAATGGATCTAAATACATGTTAAAGTATAATGAAATTAACTTTCTTATTATTGGTTAGTCAAATAATAGCATAATGATTGATTACTCAAACTTAATCTGTAATAAGAAAATTCTGAATAGGAATAAATACCAAGGTTACTACTAAAATGTATCTGTTATGATAATTAAAATAAAATATCTGTTTTGATTATATAAAAAAGTGTAGATAGGAGGCAACAAGAATCGTGTCTAAGAGTAATAATTTGTAATTTGTTTAATTAGTTACTGAAACAACTCATAAAAAACAGACATGTAATTTTGAATATAACGAATTTGGAAAATAAAAAAACCAGAATTTATGCCTTACTTTATGTAATTATTTGATCAAATACCATTTAAAAAGGCTGTAAACAAATATACTTGGTGGAGGTATAATATTATAAATTGGAACTTATAAAGGAATACAATCGGTGAAGAGATTGAACCAATGCAGTGAATTATAAATAATCAATACAGAAGATTACATTATATGAAGAGAATTGGATTTATTGATACTACATTGGAAATGGAATACAAGACACAAACAAGAGGTTAGTACGTGCAGCGAATTGTTTTTGGGAAACCTGTGGGTATCATTGAAGACGTAGGACATCTAAAAAAAAAAGACAAATTCATATTTGGAACAAGATTTATGCTGACACTTACCAGAGAGGGATCGGAGCCGCAGTAATCCAGTACAGGAGCTAGGAGACTTGAAGTTAACAGCAGCAGGGGACAACGACAGGAATCCAGTATAGGATGTGGAAGTTTTGAAGTGGATGGCAATAAGGTGAGGCTGGGAGTTTACATTCATCGTAGGTGATGCCGTTTGGATAAGGACTCAGCAGGTGTTTGAGTGCAGTCGGAGTGAGGATCCAGCTTAGAAGGATTTTGGCAGTATCAACAAGCAAAGTGTTAAATCAGGTTTGTGTTTTTAAAAGGTTAAATGAAACATTTAAAAAGCTATAACCAGTAAGAAGGTATAAAAAATATAATTGAATTTCATACTTACAAAATAGATTGGTGAAAGAAATTACATATTAGATCTTATTGTAAAAACCTTGATATTCGTTCTGAATTTTGATTAATTTGACATTAGTTGTCAATTTTTTTGAAAGTCAATCAACTTGCAATTAAACAAAGAGAATTTGACAAATCAATCATTGGGTTACTAGATATTGCGAACCACCTGAGAGAGTTTCATTAAAAATATTGTAAAATACGGATTTGAATTGAAAGTTAAAAATAAAGGGCAAAATAGTAATACGATAATTTAAATAAATTTATCAGCTAGCATAACATAGCAATATATAAATGCACATAAAAATATGAAATGGGTTAGTAAACGGTAGTTATGTAAAGTGCGTAACGTCTTGACCTATTAAAAACTTGACAACAACTATTGAAATTACTAAAAAACGATATGAACATAAAACTATCGAAAAACTGAATCAAATAGCGGTAATAAAAGGGAGTATTCAACTAAACAAGTTGCAGGTGTGACACATTACAAATGCTACTACATAAAGTCCAACAGAACCATGAAAACTGACGGTAAATGAATTGTAATTACAGAAATGCAAAAAGGCACACAATAAAAGTTAAACGACCGCAGCGTAACGTCAACTTTCCGATACTTCGTTGAATCACTCTGTACACTTAAGTTGCACTCTAACCATTAATAATAATGGTACCGGTAACGGTACCTTTAAAGAGCTTGGTTGTGCGGCAAATTGATGTCCGATGCTGCTGCAATCAGCTGCTGTTCCCAGACACTGCAGAAGACACCAAAGAGGGGAATGAATGCACCAACTCAACGTGAATATGCGGCGGAACCAGGGGATAATCCTCTCAACTAGCGAAATTCGAAGCTTACACGAAACGGCAGAACAACAAGCGACGGATTCGTGAAACATGACAAGTTGCTAATGAGTTCTTACAAATAATCCGTCCAAACGGGTAATATAGAGGGCTGCCGCTCGTTCGGGAATTACCACGTTGAATACAACGAGTTCAAAAACGAGGCGGGACACAATACTTGCGTTGAAGCCACGGGAGTCCAGATCAGAACTAAACAGCGGTACACATCCATACTCAAAAGCACAAAATGTTTGCCTGTAATCACGCTATAATCAGACGTCAAAAACCCTCACGAACGCCACCCCGAATGGGGAGCACCGCGGGAACACCAATTTAAAAACCAACTGTTGCTTCAGACGCCCGAATCTATTCTGCCTCGAAAAATGCGCGCCGATCGGCGATCAATAAAGTGGTAGAAGCAAGAGCTGAAGCTCGCTCTCTCGGACACAGGGCATCTATCTCTTAATTTTTCGCTAGAAACATGCAGGAATCCACAACGCAGACGGGTCGATATTTCAACAAGCAGATAATCTTAACGCGCCAACAAACCGAAACAGAAATACACAGAATGAGTGCAATCAAAAACCGTTACCTGCTACTGAATAATTTGAAATGCTTAAATACAGGCGGAATTTCAGGCGGATTATTCGAAATACCTATCTACAAGTGGAGCCATAATTTAGGGAATAACGCTAATTAGCAGTACGTTCATACAAAACTAAAAATGTCCTTACCTAAGTATTTTTGGTAAAATTTTTGAATGATTAGGAAACAGAACATTTTTAAGTCATATCAAAAATTCTATTTCACAATTTCAACACTGTTTTCTTTCTGCCAAATCAGTGTCGAATAATCTTCTCTACTACACTGAATTTATAGTAAATGCTATAAGTAGGAGGTCTCAAGTCGATGCAGTTTACACCGATTTTTCTAAGGCCTTCGATAAAGTAAATTATTCAATACTAATGCAAAAATTAGCAGGCTTTGGAATATCGGGTACACTATTGAATTGGTTTCAATCTTATCTGGTGGGACGAAAACAGTGTGTAGTGATCAATGGGTACAAATCTGAAGACATTGGACCGGTCTCGGGCGTGCCTCAAGGATCTCACCTGGGCCCTACGCTATTTATTGCTTTTATAAATGATTTAACTTTTAATTTCAAATCTTCATATCTGCTCTATGAAGATGACTTAAAACTCGTTACTGAAATTAAGTTAGTTAATGACTGTATTACCCTTCAAAATGACTTGAATCACCTGAACGACTAGTGTAACAAAACCAAATGATTTTACATGTTCAAAAGTGTCACAAAATTTCCTGTTTTCGTGTAAAGTCCATTATAACTTTTAACTACACATTAAACAATGCCGTTCTTAACATCGTAACCAGCATACGAGATCTAGATATCACTTTGAGTAGCGATTTTACTTGCAACACCCAAATTGAAAAAACCGTATGCAAAGCTAACAAAATGTTAGGTTTCATAGTCCGCGCAACAAAACACTCTCAAAACATAGAAGCACTAAAAACCTCATACTTTGTCTATTTAGAATATGACAGTTTCATTTGGGATCCGTTTTATCAAACACTTAGATCGAATTGAGTCAATTCAAAAGCGTTTTCTAAAACTTGTTTGTTTTAGAACAAAAGGAAAAATAGACTATAGAAAACAACTGACGCAGCGTGACATGTTGATTTTAGAACACAGAAGAAATATAATAGATCTCAAAAAACAACATAAATTTATTGGAGGTTATTACAATAACATTTCGATTATTTCTCGATTTCATATAAAAATCCCATCGTATTCAGTTCTTCACTCATCTTTGTTTTGGCACAATCAATGCAGTACTAATTTTCAATTAAACTAGCCTGTTATTCGACTATTTAGAACTTACAATAATCTCGAACTACAAGATTTCGACATATTTGTAATACCACTGACAGTACTGTCAAAACAATTAACGCGCTATTATTTGGCTACTTATTCTTAATAATCAGTAGTTATATCCCTAGTGCATTCTGTATATTCGAGTATATCTCGATAACGCGAAGCGTTCGAGAGAAATACTCGAATTATACAGAATGCACGCGAGGAATATTGGAAGACTATTTCTCGAAGAAATATCATCCTTTGTATACCACACTATTCATTTTTAAAGAGTTTTCAGTTTTCTTTCTGAAATTTCTTGTGTACCTAGCTGGTTTGATTTTTTTCCCGCAAATACTCTATATTGCACTTGTGCAAATACCCGGGTATTACACTAGTGCAAAAAAATATTCGCTGTATTCGACTCTGATTGGTTCAAATTTTGAAAATTGATTGATGGGATTGGTTTATATTATCCGAGGGAAATAGTCTTGGATATCCATTTTCAGTACCTAACATTTAAAATAATTCCAGCGTAAAATAATTAGTTGTTATGTATGATTTACATTCCAGTTTCTACATCTATATCGTGTATTAAAAAAAAACTCATTCACAGCATGCCATGATCAAATTGAAGTTTGCTGTACTTGAGATATATTCATCATAGATATACAAATACTACTCGTAGAGTATCCATTTCTATGATATTAATATTGGAAAATAAACACGCGTTTTCTTTGAGGTTAATAGCAAAACTGCACTTTATTAAACTTAATAACAAAGCTTTACGACACAAGGTGACATCTGCTGGTCAATTACAATTTCAATGTAACTAAGTGTAATGAACAATACAGAATACATCCTGACACAAATATACAACTATAACATAATAAACACAGATGGCGCAGCATCCAAGAATTAATGAATATTTTAAGATTAGCGACTTTCAACACCCCCACTCACTAATTTTAAAAAATTCCCAAAAACTTTAAAAATGTATAATGCTTTTCGCCGCATAAACTTTTGGTCAACAGATCAGCTGGCATTTCATGTGTCGGCATGTAACTAACTCTGATAAGTTCATTTGAAATTGCATCACGCACAAAATGATGCCGCACATCTATATGCTTAGATCGTTTGTGATATACAGGGATCAATTATAGATTTAATGCACTCTGATTATCATTAAAAAGTGGAACGACTTGCATTTCTCCAGTTAATTCAGAAATCAGATTGCGTAAATATATGGCTTCCTTAGCAGCCTCTGATAGAGCCATATATTCCGCCTCCGTGCTTGACAATGCAACCGTTTTCTGTTTGACACTAGCAAAGGAAATTACAGAACCACACATTTTAAAAGCGTACCCTGTATAGGACTTCCTATCCAGTGAGTTACTACCCCAATCCGCATCAACATATCCTATAAGATCCATGTTTTTACGTGAAAATCTTAAACTATAATTTTTGGTGCCCTTAAGATAGCGTAATATTCTTTTGGCGCATCTCCAATGAGTTTCGTTATGGTTTGTATTAAATTGACTTAAAAAACTTACGCCGAAAGCAATATCAGGCCTCGTAAGTACCGCCAAATACATTAAGCTACCCAATAGTTGTTGATAAGGAATATCAGATACATTTTTATCAGCCTTTTCAAGATCCAACTTTACTTCTAATGGAGTTTTGACAGGTTTACAATCTGTCATTTTGAAACGATTTAACAACTGATCAATATACTTCTCTTGGCTCAAAGAAATAATCTGTTTTTCTTTATCAATCATAATTTCCATACCAAGAATTTGTCTAGCTTGTCCTAAATCCTTAATTTTAAATTTACTTCCTAACTCTTTTTTCAAAAACTCAGTTTCAGACTTACTATTTGAAAATATAAAAAAGTTGTCGACATAAAGAGCTACTATTGTTAAAGACTTATCAATATTTCTATTTGTGTACAAACATGGTTCTAAATTTGATTTTTTATAATTTAGTTCGAACAAGACATGATTCACTCTTTCATTCCAAGCCCGCGATGCCTGTTTTAGCCCATAGATTGCCCTGTTTAATTTCAGAACCATATTTCCACTATTATTATCATCGTGTACATGATAACCTTCTGGTAATTTCATAAATACTTTTCATTTAAATGACCATTCAGGAACGCAGTCTTAACATCTAAATGAGTAATATCCAAATTCATCTTAAGTGACAATGCAATCAAAAGTCTCAATGTTGAATGACGCACAACAGGTTAGAAAGTCTCTTCATAATCAACACCCTGTTTTTGCATAAAACCTCTTGCGACAAGACGCGCACGATATGTCACTTGATTTTCACTATTGACCTTTTTCTTAAACACCCACTTGTTGTCCACTAAACTAGCACCTTCTGGCAGCTCCTGCAACTTCCAAGCCTCATTCTCCTCGAACGATTTCAGCTCCTCCTGCATGGCACCTCTCCAGCAGTCCGCATCTGGCCTAGACAGAGCCTCCTTTGCACTTGATGGATCCTCAGAATCTGTCAAACAAAAAAATGATACAAAGTCATCATATTTTTTCTGTTTTGGAATTCTCTCTGATCGCCTTAGATTATCCTCTGGAACAACACTTTGGTCTGTGAAATTCTGGTCAGAATCAGGATTATCGTCACTATCACTGTCTTCATTGTGGTCATTTTCAGTCTCACTTTCACTCTCAGAGAACTCTTCTTCAGCAAGACTTTCTCCCCCCACTGAATCCAATACTTCTATCTGGGTCATATTTTCACTTTCACTGGCATTGTCCAAGCCAAGTCTTATTTTCTTCGATGATGGTGACGTCACGTGAGATAACTACATCTTTCTTGTCTGGATCATACAGACAATAGCCCTTAGTTGTGTCACTGAATCCCACAAGAATCATTTGTTTGGATTTTTTATCCCACTTGAGTCTTTTCTGTTTTGGCACAAGCACCATCGCAGTACTGCCAACTATTCTAATATGGCTCACATCAGGAATTCGTCCCTTCCAAACCTCAATACGTGTTTTTCCATCCAATCCAGATACAACGCTCCTATTTCTTAGGTATACCGCGGTATTAATTGCTTCAGCCCAAAAAATTTTTTCAAGCCCTGCATCAAACAGCAAACATCTTGACTTTTCCACCAATGTTCTGTTCATGCGTTCGGCATTTCCATTTTGCTCTGGAGTATAACTATTTGTAGTTTGGTGAACAATTCAAAATTTTTTGAACATATTTTTCATCTCAGCTCCACAAAATTCACCACCATTGTCAGATCTCACTATTTTAATTTTTCTTGCTGTCTGATTTTCAGCCATGTTTTTGAATTCTTGAAAATATTTTATAACATCATCTTTCCACTTACAGAAATACACAAAGGACATCTTACTGTAGTCGTCAGTGATCACCAAAAAATACTTTGCTCCACCCAGTGATTTAACCTCCATTGGTCCACACAAATCCATATGGATTAGATCAAGCAAATTTTCAGCTCTACAACCCTTCATTGGAAAGGAATTTCGAGTCTGTTTACCTTCATTGCATATAACACAATTATATTTATCTATTCTAGCTTCACCATGAAAATTGAGTCCTGTCACAGCTCCATTTTTCATTTTCATTAACATATTACTATTCAAGTGACCAAACCTGCGATGCCACGTTTTCCCAGTTACCTTAGATGTTTCAGCTAGAAAACATGGTTGGCAAATTTCTGTGTTTAGCTTGTAGACATTATTATTGAGGGTCGCCTCTCCAATTAACAAATTTTCGCTATTGTAAATCTTACAGCCCTTGTTATCAAAATTTACAGTGTTGCCATTTTTGATTAACTCACTGACAGACAATAAATTTGTTGATAATTGAGGCACACAAAGTACATTTTTGACACATACCTCGATAATCTCCTGTCCCACTCTGCTCCTTATTTCCACATCACCAAAACATTCCACTGCTGATGTACTGTTGTTGGCAACTGTGATGTCTGGCATATCAATCGGTTTTGATCTCACAGCCAATAACCAGTCTCTGTTGGGAGTTATATGAGCACTCGCTCCGGAATCCACATACCATTCCTGCGAATTAAACCCACCACTCATGAAAACTGCACTATATACATGTTTTTTATCGTGATTGTCTTTCTTGCTCTCTTTTTCTTTCAATTTCTCAGGACACTGATAAGCAAAATGCCCCTTGTTACGACACCGAAAGCAAGTTACTTCTTTTACCTCCTTTTTCTTCTTAAAAGATGAACTGTCTGGTTTTCCCGAGGGTTTGCCCTTAAATTTCACAGATAAAGCTCCACTCATGTTGGTTTCACACTCCATATCCAAAAGCTTGGTTTTAATTTGGTCCGTTGTTATGGCCATATTCGAGTGTTCTATAGCCATAATCATTGGCTCATATTTCTCAGGCAGTCCAGCCAAAAGTAAACTTCCAACCCAACCATCATCTATTGCAAAACCAGTATTCTTCAACTTGCCAGCAGTTTCCACCAGCTTTGTCACATACTCGCCCATAGAGTCACAATTCTCTCTGAGAATATTTATGAGTGATCGCAACAGGTTAATCTTACGAAAAAATCCACTGTCATCGAATAACGATTTCAACCTTTCCCATAAACCTTTGGCATCTTTGGTGTCTTTTATGTGTACAAACAAACTTGTATCGATGGTCAAAATTAACTTTGATCTGGCTTGGGCAATCTTGGTATCGTCCTTCTCGGTTCCAAGAATACACGCCTGTTGGCCATCAAGAATCAAGTAATTTTCCACTGCAAAACACCACTCATCATAGTTTTCTCGGCCACGTAGCTTTGGCACACTACCAAGGAAGTTCACCAACATGTTTTTACCACAGTTTTATTAACTCAAAAAACGATTATTTTAAAACAAACGCACTAGGTCCATAACCTATTGAAAAATAAACACGCGTTTTCTTTGAGGTTAATAGCAAAACTGCACTTTATTAAACTTAATAACAAAGCTTTACGACACAAGGTGACATCTGCTGGTTAATTACAATTTCAATGTAACTAAGTGTAATGAACAATACAGAATACATCCTGACACAAAAATACAACTATAACATAATAAACACAGATGGCGCAGCATCCAAGAATTAATGAATATTTTAAGATTAGCGACTTTCAACAATTAATTGATCCAAATGAACTACCAAGTCAGAAAGAACTAAATTACATCTTGACCTTGAAATATTTTCCTAATAATATACAAAACACTTGACAAAAACAATTTTGATAGACCATTATGTTTATTACACTCGTTGTTATTGTGTACATGCCATCTTATTTTCCTTTTTGCGTTTTTGCTTGATACAATGAAACTTAATGCAGTGTAAACTTTTACCTGTCATAGTAGGGTTGCCACCTGTCCTTCTTTCGGAAAGACAGTCCTTCTTTGACGCTTGATATCCTTCTTTCCTTCCTATCTCAAAAATGACCTCCCTATTTTCCAGGAGGCAATAAATTGTATTAAAGCACACTCGTGTTTATAATACGGCGTTCCGTATTCCCCACTCGTCTGACTGCAGCGCCGCAGGGCCGTATGCATCGTAGTGTAGTAGTTGGTCAGCAGCATGGTGTAAAGAATACAAGGTGTAACGTTCCGCCGAATGTGGGCGGACCTCAAATTCAACCAATAGGACATGGTCCGACAAATGGCACGATTGGTAGTACTGAAGTGTATTGTTGAAGAAGCTGTCGATGTCAAATTCGAGGTTAGGTTTTGAGTCAGTTGGTGTCAGATTGACGCAAAATGTAACCTGCTAACCCCGAATTTGACATCGACTGACAGTGCCAGCAACATATACCATCGCAACCATGGTTACACCATGATCGCGGTCGTGATGGATTTCCTGAGCAGGACCATCGGGGATTGGTTGACATCTCCCCTCTATTTTCTGAACGACTGCCCATCCCGGGAGCGTTTCACCTTGTATTCTTTACACCATGGTCAGCAGTACAGTAGTAGTCGTGTGGAGTATTCTGCCGTTTTCGTTACAACCCTTATGACATTATGACGTATGTAATGTTACATGCAGTCTGCATGTCATATGTACTTATATAAAAGATATCCAGATAGTTAATTTAAAAAAGTTTGTGTACAGTCGTTGGGTTGTGAATGGTTACTGGTAACCAAAGAGAAATAATAAACAGAATGATAAAAAAGTTCAATTAAAAACTCGACTAGAGGCGGTCATATTAAAACCGATGGTGGTTCAATCCCAACCAATTGGTATACTCAACTGAATTTAATTAAATAGTTATTACACAGAAAGTATCTGGTAATAATATAAAGTAAAATTCAGCAAAGTCGACATAATTGAAGTGTTTTCAATTTCATACTGAAGTTATATTACCAAGTAAATAACTTACAATATAATTAACGTAGAGCCAGTGTTTACGTGTATGTTGTGCATTACATTGAGAAGTGCTATCTGGAAGATAGCAACACATCCAAAGAGCTTTTTGGAGGGGAGTTGAGTTTTCAACCAGCCAGGTTACCGTTAGCTGTCCTGCTTCATGTGCTGAGGAGATTACATAGTCTGCTGATCAGGTACCCTAAAGCGACGTTAAGGTCAGTGCTAGGAAGATTTAAATTGTGTATGTAAGATTAGTAAACTTGTATTTAGAACTAAGAATTACTATTAATTATCCAAATTTAATAGTGTTCTGAGTACTCGGCGAATTTAGATCATTATATTTAGAAATTCTACCTTTTTATTTAATTTAAGATTGGATATGTAAATTAGGGATTTTGGGTTTTAAATATTACTTAAAAGTTATCCAAAACAAACTAGACTATCCTTACGTCATTGAAAAGTCAATAAATATATCTGAATGTCATTAAGATATTTAGAATATCAGTAAAAGACCTGAAAGTAACTATAAAATTACTTTATAGTAATCAACTATTTAAACAATCAGCTATACTTGTTATTACGAAGCACCATTCAGCTGAGGATAAAGAGTATTCATTTAGTTGTACTGACTAGCCGGAGCAATATTTAAAATAATTAGAAAGATATACCATGACAATCTTTGTATGTCAAATATTGACATTTGTGAGGTACGTTATTATTTTAATTTATCATATAAATAAGTAATTGGCACCTCAAGCGAGGCGCTTATATTACAATTCAACACCTCAAGTGGGGCGTTTGTATTACAATTGACGCGTCAACGCGGAGCTCGATAGGGCTTATATAACAAGGAAGCTTTTTAGTTCATGAATTTAAGGTCAGGTTTTAAAAAACCAGCAAGAAACCTTAATAAAATGGAAACAATTAGATTTGAACAAGGTGACAATGTAACAAATATGGAAGTCAATCCAATAGTAGAGACTAGTACATCAGGGGTTAGTACAGGAAATAGTACCAGTGAAAATAATATGTTAAAATTAATGCAACAAATGATGACTCAAATGTCAACTGATATAAAAGGTGAAATGGCAAACAATAACCAAGAAATGGGGAAACAAATGTCAACTAATAACCAGGAAATGATTACTAAAATGTCAACTAATAACCAGGAAAGTTTAAATAAAGTTAGCCAGGAAATTTTGAACAGGGTAAGTTCAGTAGAAAACACAATGTCAAACAAAATAGACACAATTGAGGCCAAATTGATGACGTTTCAAGAGGTAAATGAAATTAATATAAATAGAGTACAAGAACAGGTAGAAAACCAGTTAGTTAACAAAATAGAGCCAATTGAAAAGGAAATAGGTTTGGTTAAAGCAGGAATTGTTCGAAATAAAGTTCATTTGGATAATCTAGAAGTGAATTTTGACAGATTACAAAATAAAGTCGAACGTCAAATAGTAACTTTGCATGATGAAGTCAAAGAGTTAAATGAGGAAAGGCAAGTACATACAAATAGCGGTAATTTCAATTTTACAGGAGGAATAATAATGCCAACAAATAGTGAGAAACCAAAATTTGATGGGAACAGGCAGGTTTTACATCCCGTCAAATTTTTGAAAAAACTTGAAAATTATTTTACTACTATCCGAATTACAGGAAGACAAAGATTAAATATCGCAGTAGAGTGTTTAGTAAATGAAATCAACATTTGGGCGGAAAGTCATTAACGACTGGGAAAATTATGAAGCGTTTCGAACTGACTTCATTAATAGGTATTGGTCACAATATGTTCAAGAGAAAGCTAGGGCCGAAATTCATATCCAAGGGTATATAATCCTAAGTTTGGCAGTTTCACTAAGCATGTATGGTACTGGATAGGAAGAGTGCAATACTTAGAACCAAAAATATCCGAGGAAATCCTTGTTGAAGCGCTAAGTAAATATTTCCCTATTGACATTCAGACAGCATTAGTAGCGTCTCAAGTCAAAAATATGGAAAATATGTTAAAGGTATTGGAAGGTTTAGAAAATAGACAGTTTAATAGCAAATTTGACACAAGAGAAAGAATGTCAGATGGAAATCACCAGAATAATCAGATGGTAGATACACGAAATAATACATTGAACTTTGCTAACAGGAATAGGAACAACTTTAGTACTAGAAATAGATTTAACAACAATTCTTATGGTCAAAGTGACAATAATAATAGAAATGTCAGGTTTGCAAATTATGGGCAAGGTAGAGATAGGAATGCAAATACTTTTACTGTACAAACCGGCAATAATTCAAACATGCCAATACAAACTGGGAGTATTACACCTAGTAATGACCAAGTCCAGGAAAACTAAATGACCCCCCTAGACAACAAGCTCTGATTGTTAAAAGTAGGGCTACAAAGGAGCAAGTAAATCACATAAATTTTGTAAGAAATTACTTTAAGCAATGTCAAAATTTAAAAACAGTTAGAAATGTTAACAATTGTAACAAACCAAGCCACTACCAGTGCCACCTACTGCAGTAAGCACAACACGCCAAACTACAAGAAGGTCCGCGTTCCACTTTAGTGCGGCAATCACAAGTGAGGTGGCGTTGTCGGGTGTTTGTCGCCGTTAAAACTACGACAATTCGTGCATATAAGCGGCGGGCATTAAACATCACGGCAATAGTGCGACAATCATAAGCGAGATGGCGTTGGCAGTAATTTATCGCCGTTTAGATTAGAATACTTATTACATATAAGCTACAGGCATGGAACATCACGGCAATCCAAATCCTTGTGTTATACATCGGATTGCCCTGTGTGCTTTGCCGTGTAACTTATCTGCATCTTCCCCTAAGATAAGAGTAGTTGCTCGTCAATTTGCATTTTGTGTGTGTAATTATCTAAGGAGAATAAAAGTATGTAACCTTGGTTTTGTACATTATTTCACTGGATTCAACACCAACCCTCACACAATGTAATTGATTTGGAAACTGAAGAGTTAGGAACAGAAAAAGAATTAGTTATTCAAGAATTGCCGTATTTAAATGTTGAAATTGAGGGTATACAACAAAACCTATTGATAGATACAGGTAGTACTGTCAGTGTTATGTCAGATGAAATGTTAGACAGAATTTTAACAAATAATAATAAAATACCTATTTTACCAGCAATAAACTTAACAATTCAAGGTGTCACTGGGGGAATACGTAAGGTTAAAAAACAAGTGTTACTTTTGGTAGATATGGGATATTCAAAGCACCAGATAGTATTTTTGATTGTAGGTCAATTAAATACCACGTCAATACTAGGTATGGATTGGATGTACAAAGTTAAAGCTAATCTAGATTTTCATACTAAAAATATGGAATTTATAGATCGAGATCAAAGATATGAAGTTTCTTTTAAAACGAATGTAAGTAGTAATCAAACGAATTGAAATTAATCGAACCTTTAAACTGGGATGTACAAAATATCAAACCATTTCAATCACCAAAGGAATTAGGTTATACAGGAAACGAACAGATATCGATTAATAATATACAACATTTTAGCAATAAGAAGCAATTAGCTAATGTGCAAGACATTTTAGAAAAATATGAGGACATATTTTCTGATAATTTAGAAATAAAAATAAGATTAGCACAAGAGAGATTTTTAGCAAAGGGTCAAAGACGAAAACGTAGACATGATCAAGCTATAAAACGTTCAATTAAATTTAAAAAAGTAGATTTAGTACTAGTTAGGAATCATGTTCAATCATCGACATTAGAAAGAACAATAAAAAAGTTTTTCTTGTTATATGAAAGACCTTACGAAGTAGTAAAAGAAATAGGTGAAAACGCTGATGTATTAAATTATCCAGGTCAAGATAAATATAAGTATACACAAAATGTAATTAATTTGAAAAAATACCACACAGAAACGCCAAATAATGATGTACCAAATGATGTGATTGTATCTAATGTCAAAGTCAAAAATAATATTGATTGGAAAGAGGTTATGTCATGGTATAAATGTCAATGAATTCTTTATGTCATGGTATAACTGTCAATGAATTAATCCAATGGTGGGTTGATTAGTGATTAAAGTTATACGTTAATTATTTAACAGTTGTTAGGATGCAATGGTTATAGTTATTAGAATGGAGATTTAACAATTTTAAACAAAAAGCTCTTTGAGATCTTTTGCTCTAAAATTGGAGGGAATAACTGTAATGTTACATGCAGTCTGCATGTCACATGTATTTATATAAAAGATATCCAGATAGTTAATTTAAAAAAGTTTGTGTACAGTCGTTGGGTTCTGAATGGTAACTGGTAACCAAAGAGAAATAATAAACAGAATGATAAAAAAGTTCAATTAAAAACTCTACTAGAGGCGGTCATATTAAAACCGATGGTGGTTCAGTCCCAACCAATTGGTATATTCAACTGAATTTAATTAAATAGTTATTACACAGAAAGTATCTGGTAATAATATAAAGTAAAATTCAGCAAATCAAACCGTCTATCAAGTCGACATAATTGAAGTGTTTTCAATTTCATATTGAAGTTATATTACCAAGTAAATAACTTACAATATAATTAACGTAGAGCCAGTATTATATGTTTGGAATGGTCATGTCAGGTCAGGAACCGAATTTCAGACACGTGACACTTCCGGTTTTCGAGAAATCAGGCGATTTCCGTCCGTCCGGGACGCTGTTTTGTCTGTCCGGGACGCTGTTTCAGCAGCCAAACCGTAAAAGATAGAGAAAAAAGTTATGAAAGTTATATGTTTGGAATGGTCATGTCAGATCAGGAACCGAATTTCAGTCACGTGACTCTTCCGGTTTTCGAGAAATCACGTGATTTCCGTCCGTCCGGGACGGTCTTTTTTGTTTTATTAAATGAGACATTTGTCTCACTGGCTGCTAGTTTAAAATAATTAGGAAGATATACCATGACAATCTTTGTATGTCAAATATTGACATTTGTGAGGTAAGTTATTATTTTAATTTATCATATAAATAAGTAATTGGCACCTCAAGCGAGACGCTTATATTACAATTGGTACCTCAATAGGGGTGTTTATATTACACGTATAACCTCAAAAAACTAATTTCGAGTTTCAAAAAGTTACGATTTCTTAAGTTCGTAGGAATTAACTTTTAAAAAAATGTCAACTCAAGAAATGGCATATTTAAAAAAAAATTGAAAGCATTTCTAACATTTTTTCTATTGTATCATTTTTATTAAGTATCCTAGCAACCTCGGCATTCTCAGAAAGAACATTAAAGCTTATTCGAGCAGTTACTTATAACTTTAAAAAGGATTGCCAAGAATTTTACAATTTAGTTAAAAACCATAAAAAATTACTAGATGCTGCGAAATCTGACAAAAAATATTACTTTAAACAATAAACGTTTACTTTTATTATTAATTTATTTGTAATTTATTATTAATAGCTCCCCAGGGCATTTTTCTCACTCTTAGTTTTTACGTAGTTCTTTTAATTCACAAATAAAAACTTTATTAACTGCAACAAAATCTAACTTAATCACACCCTATCATAATTTAATTATTATATTTGTGATAGATTTGCTTCGAATTTGCTTCAAATTTGCGTTTTTGGGTCCTATTTTTTTAAAAATGTCCAGGTGGGACCCCAATTTCCTGGGGGGTGTTACACATCTCCCAACCCCCCCCCCCCCCCCGGTCAGTAGGCTAATGCTACTGATCACCTTGTCAAAAAAATGTATGTTCTTCTTCTGTATTTTGAAAAGGTGGCAACCCTATGTCACAGTGACAGATGTTTTTATAAACAAATTGCAATCTGACATTCACCTACAGACTTTAGTTACATGACTAGATTTTCTATCTTTCTTTCCAAGCCCTACCCTAAATGAGTTTTTTTTTGGTATACACGATACCAATTTAGTGCCAACCTATTATTGGATGGCTGTTAAATCAGTCATTGTTGGTTCGGCCCTTTTTATAAATACATAAATAAAATAAAATAAGAGATACTGATCCGCAATGATATGTAAAATAGGTGTTTGACAAAGTATGGCATCAAGGTCTACACTATAAACTGAAAAAAGCATTACCGAATCATTTTTATGAAATTTTCAAATCCTACCTGAAAGACAGATAGTTCCTGGTCAAACAGGGAGATGCGCTATGCGACTTGTTGGCAACTGCCCACCCCTGCCCCTCCCTGGCTACGCTCATGAATGCATCTATCCCATTTAACTCCCTTGGGTGTTAATTCCGAAAAATCTAGAAAGCCGTTTGCCTTGATTCGTAAAAGAAATTGATTTTCTGAATTCCAACTTTGTACCTTCAGTAGTTACCGCGTTATGGGATCTTTAGGAAAACATATCTACCCCTTTTAACAGCCAAAAACATCAATACTTTTAACCGCTGGCCCCTTTTTACCGATACATTCTTTTTACGTACCTTTTAAGGGGCAAAATTGAAAAAAAAAATTTCTAAATATTTTAAAGATAATTAAATGCAAAAACAAATTTTAACTAGGACAAACAAAGGAGATATGAAGGATTCTATAATTCACCCTGAACAGAGATGCCTAAGAGGCTGTATCAGGACTCCGTTACTTTGCGCTGATTCTATCCGTCAAGCACGTAAACAAGACTGTGTTTACGTTTTAAACCAATGTAGTCAATGGTACTTGAACGGACGACAGTAAAAACCACTTCTTGAGATGCAGCCTCACATCTCGACAGTATTATGGCTTGGTATAGAAGTGGCGACGTAGTGAATGAATCAAACATTAAATGCAGATTAATTTTATTATGAAAATAGACTAGTATTTATACAAAATAAAAAATGCTTAACGCAGTAACAATATCAAAGTTCATATATACAGTTTAATAGCTCAGAGTGTTTAAATTACAAAACAGCAGATAAGCAATTGTGCAGGTTTATTTCCTGGTCGAGCGAAGGTCGCCCGTTGAACTCACTACTGCAGGTCGATATTATGCAAGGAGTGCAGAATTGCATTTTCCTGGTCTTTAACTCGTACGATTGTGTAATAACACTGGCTTTTAAATTACGAATAATGTTTCGTAAATTTGAACAGAAATTTATAGTTTTTAATCTAATTTAAACATATTAAATTTAGTAATTGGTGATAGCAATATTAAATAAATGGGAATTGCATTTAAAAGCCATGCAACTGGATTTCGTAAATTTTTAATAATAATAATAATAATAATAAAGTTTATTAGCCGTTAAGGTACACCTTATTATACATCAGATAAAGAAAACATACATACATACTGATATGATAATTTAAAATATATATAATTGCAGCAGTGAAGGTAACGGCTAAAAGGCAGACAATCAAAAAATGCTTAGTAAAGCTTTTTGTTCTTCCTTGCCTGCCTACATGTGAGTTTCAAATGAAAAGTAAAATGTTGATTAACGGACACTAGTGCTAATATAGATAGTAAATAAATAAAAAAAAGAAAAGAAAACGAAATCTATTTAACATGGTGGTGATATCATTCAATCCTATGATTGTTTCAGTTGTAACATTCGTTTGAGTTTAATTTTCAAAGAGTTGAGGGATGTCGCCCCAATATTACAGAGTCCACTGTTCCATTCCCTCGCCACATTGTATGAAAAAGACCTCTCGAATAAAGCAGATTTATGAACAGGAGGAGTAAGTAAACCTTTGTATCTAAGATTTAGATTATGGACATCTGTACGGAATTGTAAACGCTCATAAAGGTAGTGTGGTATTTTTTTAGTGATTATTTTGTAATAAAGACATGCAGAATGCAAGCGACGCCTGTTGTACATGTTTAACCATTTCGTCTCCAGAAGCTTGCAAGATACAGACTGTTTTCTTTTGATTCCGTGAATAAAACGAAGACATGCATTTTGAACTCTTTGTATTCTGTTGATATCCGTTTTATCCAGGCAGTTACCATAAACAGAATCACAGAAATTGAAGTGTGAAAGCACCAGTAAATCACATAATGTAATTTTTAAATTCTTACTTAAAAAATCTCTATTAGCATAAAGAACTTTAAGACTGCCATAGGCCTTTTGAACAAGTTTAGTAACATGCACTTTAAAACGCAAGTTTGTATCTATGTAAATCCCCAAATTTCTAGCCGACTCGACACATCCCAACTGAGCTCCGTCAATCTGAATATTAAGTTCTGAAGCAACTTCTTGTCTTAATTTGCGGTTGCCAAATACCAACACGTTGGATTTACTGGCGTTAATTTTTAAACAATGATCTTGTGATAAGGATATAAATTTGAGAGATCTTCATTGATAAAATTTGAAGCTGTATGTACATCATTATGTTCAAACGAATAATAAAGTTGGGTATCGTCAGCATAGAAATGGAACTTACAATTCCTGATTGAATGACAAAAATTAGATGTATAAATAGCAAAAAGTGTAGGACCTAAGATCGAGCCTTGCGGAACCCCACTAATTACATTACGGCTGTTAGAAGTATCACGATTAATTCTTACTCTTTGCGTTCGTTGACTAAGATAATTCTGAAAAAACAATTGAGCATTATTATCTAAACCAATATTATAAAGAATAGCTATTAAAAGTTCATGATTAATCATATCGAATGCTTTCGAGTAATCAAGTAGAATTAACGCAATCATATTATAGTCATCTAGAGATCTAAATATGTCATCTGTGACATTAAGTAAAGCCGTAGCGCAACTGTGGTTAGCTCTAAAACCGGACTGAAGTGAAGGAAGCACGTTGTTTAATTTTAGATGATCTAAAAGCTGCATATTAACTACTCGTTCAAGAACTTTAGATAAAATAGGGAGAATGCTTATTGGACGCAAGTCTGATAAATGTTTAGGAGCTGTTTTTTTAGGTATGGGAGTTACTAGCGCTTCCTTCCAAGCTTGTGGAACGACACCATTGATCAAACAAAAATTAATAATATGAGTAATATGGGGTAAAATCACTGGACAACAAATATTAAGTAAAGTTATACAGATTCCATCAGATCCAATAGATTTGGTCTTAATTTGATTAATAATCTTAGATACACTAGACTCAGTTACTGTCTTAAATGTTAATAAACCAGTAACATTCCGACGAATATTCGAATTATAGTAATTTTTAAGATCTTCAAAATTATTATTTTTAACTGACTGTACAGAGCTCACAAAATAATCATTAATTTCGTTTAGATTTTGTAGATTGGGAGGCAGTACAGATGATTTACTTTTACCAATATTGAATTTATTGAGTTCACGCCAGGTTGATTTAAGGTCAGAATCACGTAATTTAAATTGTAAGTACGCTTTTTTTTCTCTTTTAATTGCAGAATTGGTGAAATTACGTAGTGACTTGTAGTAGTTCCAATGAGAAGCTAGTTTAGTGGTTTTTGCCCTTTTATAAGCTTTGTCACGTAAAGATATCATTATTTTAATGTTGTTCGTTAACCATGGAGCAGGAACTTTAGTTAATCTTTTCGTCAGCAAGGGTGCATGTAGATCAACAAGATTAATCAAGTTGTTAGTCATGAAACTGACCTTATCATCAATCTGCGGAATATCATATATGATCTCCCAAGGAATACTAGAAAGGTCAGTTAAAAATTGCTCTACATCCATATTTTTATAATTTCTAAATGTTACTGATTTACTCACTGCTCTGACTTTAGATTCGACATTAACAGTACAATGAATAAGGCAGTGATCGGATATATGATGCATAGGGATGATATTAACATTTTCAACAATATTTTCAGTAGTAGCAGAATCAAGCACGATTATATGATCTATCAGCGTTTCTGTAAAAGGTGTAATACGGGTAGGTGATGAGATTATCTGCTTAAGACCATGCGAATCAAGTACGTTTAAATATTGTTTAACATTATTATTATTTATATCTAAGATATTGATATTAAAGTCACCCAAACAAATAAATTCATCAAATTTCGGTAAAACTAAAGAAAGTGTTTCTTCAAATGCAGAGAAAAAATTTTGAAACGAATATTTTGGTGATCTGTAGATCACCCCCACAACAAACTTGATTCTGCCAATGCCGATACTTATCCATAATTGTTCGATATTCGGGTCCTCTTCCACACTAATGACAGAATGACGATGTTGATTAGAGACATATAAGGCGACACCCCCACCTCTACCAACTCGATCTTTTCGAATTAATGTATAACCATGAATATCAATATGTTCATCAGCCACCTCAGCAGTTAACCATGTTTCGGTTACAGCTAAAACATCATAAGGATTAAGATTAAGAAAGGTTTTTAACTCAGTTAAAGATGCTAAAATAGATCTCGCATTAATATGGGCCACTTGTATCATAAAAATAGGTAACAATAATTTTTGTACAATACCTTAACAACTAGAAACAACAACACAAAAAATGTATATAATATTAAATAAGTATCCTTCAATTAGAATTAAAAATAACTAAATAAGAGAATAAACTTCAAAAATGTAAACAAAGATGTTTTATTCCAATACAAAAATAACCTGCTTGATTATTTGCAGCGCTGCGCACTCAGAAATTTATCGCGAGAGCATATTCGCTGCGCTCATATTACAGATAGCAAAAACCGCTTATTTGAAAACTTTTGAAAATTGTTCAAAAGTTGTGAATTTTTTTATGCCAGTGTCTGTTTTAGCAAAAATTTTTCCATCGTAGGTCCAAACTTTTTGCCTTCCCAACTTTTCTATAATATTTTTTAGTAACAGCATTCGGCGTTTTGTAAGATCTTCCCGGATGACGGTGGGAGTATGTTTTAGCTTTTTCTTGCTGTTGTACACACACCTTTTCACTTCACGTCGCACAAACTTCACAATAATTGGAGAATGGGATCCCTGTTTGCCATGTAATCGATGACAAACGTCAATGTCATTTTCTGTAAGATTAATATTGAGCTTTTCCTTACACAGATTCAGCACCACATGGCTAGTATCTTCCTTGGGTTCTTCTGGGACGCCATAAATTCTTAAACTATTAATTCTGGAATATTGTTCATGGGCGTCCAATTCATCGTCTATTTTTGCTTTTACCGTTTTTAATTCGCTTTCCAAATATGATATTCGCCTTTCATACTTCTCCACCATATGTGCTATCTCAGTTTTTATCGATGCATTAATAATTGAGGTAAACTTTTCGGTTAAACTCTGCGAAGATAGTAGCTTATCCACAACTTTTTGTGCTATCGAATCAATATCACTCACTTCACTTCTGGTGGTAGGCCCCATGACTTAAAATTACAGATATAACTTGTGAGAAACGGAACTATCAGCAGCGAACAGGCCTCACGTCTACTCAACACAGCGTCTCATGCTCAACTGTGAAAATGAAATTTATGTGTGTTTAAATCAAGTTTAAACAACCCCAAATCCAGATTCACACTGTTAGGAGTGGATCCGGGCAAAATACTGAAATTCATCTTTAGATATTGTCACAGTACAAACTCGACGTTACGACATCAAACGACATAAAATCGGGAAATTCTCGGATCAATTGCCCCAAACGCGTTACGATGGGCTGTACAAAGGTTGCCGGTTCAATCAGTGGAGGATAGGGGTTCTTTACAGCCCTAATTAGGGTTACGATCTGGCATTCGAAATAAAGATGTTAAATGCTAGGCGCCACCACTTTACTTACTAAATCGGGAAAAATACAGGTGGGCTCATCCAGAAATTGTTGAATTATCCCACCGCTGCTGAACTTTCTTATAAACAATATAATTCCTTAATTCATATCTTTCCAATCCTCTTTTATACGTATAATATTAATATAAAATATAAGCTTAATAATAATGAGTACAATTCAACTTGACATTCTTATCTACTCCTGAATTCTCATATGTAAACAAGTATTGAATAAACAACATCACTCCGAGGTTATTCTAATGTTTTTCTCTTGAATGTGTCTTCATATGTTTAACTACAGCCCATTTCTGAGTAGCTTTATACTCACAAATTGAACAAGAATAAGGTTTTTCTCCTGTATGTCTCCTCATATGTAGATATAAATGACTTTTATCGGCTGTATTAAACTCACAAATTGAACAAGAATAAGGTTTTTCTCCTGTATGTATTTTTATATGCTGAACCAAATGATTTCTTCGGGCTGTTTTATATTCACAAATTGAACAGGAATACGGTTTTCCTCCTGTATGTATTTTTATATGTTGAACCAAATCATTTTTTCGGGCCGTTTTAAACTCACAAATTGAACAAGAATAAGGTTTTTCTCCTGTATGTCTCCTCATATGTAGATATAAATGACTTTTATCGGCTGTATTAAACTCACAAATTGTACAAGCATAAGGTTTTTCTCCTGTATGTATCCTCATATGTTTCACTAAATTACTTTTCTTAGCAGTTTTAAACTCACAAATTGAACAAGAATAAGGTTTTTCTCCTGTATGTATTTTTATATGTTGAACCAAATCATTTTTCCGGGCCGTTTTAAACTCACAAATTGAACAAGAATACGGTTTTTCTCCTGTATGTATTTTTATATGTTGAACCAAATCACTTTTTCGGGCCGTTTTAAACTCACAAATTGAACAAGAATACGGTTTTTCTCCTGTATGTATTTTTATATGTTGAACTAAATTGTTTTTTCGAGCTGTTCTATATTCACAAATTGAACAAGAGTAAAGTGTCTCTTCTGTATGTGTTCTAATATAGTTAACTAACTCCTCTTTCCCTGCTGCTTTATTCTTGCAAATAGAGCACAAACTCTTGTCTTCTGCTTTATTTTCGCACACCTTGCATATAAACTGTTCTTCTAAAATGCTTCGGCTTGCTGCACACGTAGCAGGCAGTTCATCTGTTATATCAACTTCCTCCGGTTTGATATTCAATCCGTGATAAGCTGTGTTGTCAATGTTGTCGATGACGTCTTGCTGTACATGTAAGTTTGCGACTACTTTATTTTCTTGAACTTGTGGTTCATGTAAGGTGGTGGTAACTGCACTAGATACATTATTATCAAGTAATTCCTGCTTCATATCCATTGTGATTCTGAAAACAAACCCCGCAGCAAAATTTAGTTACATTAAGTTGCTTACGTCTATTTATAACTTTCAAATTTCCTACAACTGAGTTCTGATATGTTTGCTTACATTGAATAACATAGAATTCTAAGAAGCAACAAATAGAGTCAAACTAGCAGGAAAATGAAGGATAATTACACAAACCACCATTTGCTAACGATGTACGTATTTACATCGGGACCTGGACACTACGCCGACTGGACACAACGTCGACCGTGGACACTACGCCGACCGTGGACACTACGCCGACCGTTGGCCGTGGACACTACGCCGACCCTGGACACTACGCCGACCGTCCTCTGTGGACACTACGCCGACCTTGGACACAACGCCGACCGTCCTTTTTGGACACTACGCCGACCGTGGACACAACGCCGACTATTAAAATAAAAATTAATAGCAAATGCAACACTGTAGTGGACACTATGCCGACCGTTCCCTTTGGACACTACGCCGACCGTGGACACAACGCCGACCGTACTCTTTGGACACTACGCCGACCATGGACACAACGCCGACCGTTCCCTTTGGACTCTACGCCGACCGTTGACATAACGCCGACTCATCCTCCTAGAATAAACGTTCGTAATAGGTCTCAGTGTGCATATTTCTTTACGTCGGCGGCGATACAATTTTCCTTACTAGGGATACACTATTTTTTCTACTCCCGCATGTAAATATTCTATTTTCTTCACAATCCACAGAATGGATAAGTGGGCAATTGTAGTTAACTGAATGAATATGATTTCATATCCACATACGGGTGGATATGAAATACACCAATCACAAACCACGTTAGTCGTGATTACCTAGGCAACTTTCATTTATTGTTTGTTTTGTTATGGGCACGCCCTGCGGAAATGTGTGTGGCACACGTGATTTTGTTGTAAGATATCTTATTAACGTTGAATACATTTTTCTTTAATTTTCCAGTTTGTACTTTCTTTTACAATAAAGGAAGTATTGGATTCACCCCAAAAATTCGAAATTGAGTTTTCAACAGATCTTCACGAGTCCCCTGAACCCAAGAAACATATTTTTTTCATTGGTCTGTCTGTGTGTGTGTCTGTCAGTGTATGTATCTGTGTGTCTGTGTGCGTGTCTGTCTGTCTGTGAACAGAATACCTCAAAAACGAAACGAGGTATGGCGTTGAAACTTCATATATAAGTTTTGTAATTTTGTAAAGCTCTTGTAATTTTTCAGTTTTTTTTTTCAAAAATGACTTTAACGATTGTTTTCAAACTTCACATTTTTATTACATCTTTAATTTGTATTGATGTGAGATAGTTGATTTTTCAATTGAATACTTCTAAAATGGGATTCTTTTGTTTTTTCCCAATTTTTTATTAACTCCTATATTAAATAGAACACCCGGTATATTATTAAATTTTTGAACTCATCTTAAAATTCTAGATATTATTCAACACTATAATGAACGAACCAATGAAAATTGTTCAATTTGTCAGAAACGGCCAATCAAAATTGACTCTCATTGAAAACACCTAATGTCACAGTGTTTTCACTCGAGCCCAATTGGTTTCAATGATTTCAATTTAGTGAGTAGCCTTTGACTGACATTTCACCAAAACGTCAAAGTCAAAGTTTGCAAATCAGCTTCATTCAAAAACTCATAACAATCGTGTTGGAAGCTCCAGTATTGAATTAATAGTGGAAAACGTTAAAAATGTGTGCTGTCGAACACGGTAAAAGTCATCTACCCATATTGTTGAATAATCTTTCCAAATACCACTCAAGGGAAAATTTTTTAAGAGAATTTATTTCGTCAACATGCAAATTATTGCAAATTTCTCTCAACAAAAACTGCTCAAATTCCACTCGACCTGCGGTCTCGCGGAATTTTTAACGCAGTTTTGGTTTCGAGAAATTTAAACGCAAGAATTTGCATGTGAACGAAAAAAATTCTCAAAAAATTTTCACCTTTTGTGGTATTACCCTTGAAAATTTGTCTCTTCAACTGACGCTCTATTTTGTACCGTTTTTGTAGAATTTGTAACTTTTGAAAATTTTTTACAAATTCTTAAAAATTTAAAATCAAATTTTTGGCTAATTATGAGATTACTATAAAAGAAAGTTGTGTGCGTGTATCACACCAGATTTTTTCCATTGATAGGTCGTAGAAAAAATACACTGTACAACTCGAGTGGAATGTCCACTCTCGTTGTACAAACTACTAATAAATAGCACTGTAATACTACCAAAAGTATAGCGTTTGGCTGTTTCACATACAGTTATGCCTTGACAATGTCGTCAAAAAGAGCTACTAAATTTAAGAAAATAAAATTTTTTTTTACCGCAGTACCGGTATATTTAGACAAACTCAAATAGCTTTAGAACGGTCACAACGTCATATAGTAAAATATCAGGTATGGAGTATTAGATACAAGTTTAAACCGGTGCAACTGAATTGCGCACCAAACCCATTAGTCCTATAATCTAACACTCGAATTGCGCTCAACATATTTTCCTACCTGGGTTGATCCTTACTATAACTCGAACTGCGCATAGGAGGGATTAAGATGAGGGACAATCATAAAGTGATTTTTTTATCTTTACGTGCCGAAATTGGCATAACTTGCTGGGTGACCGGTTACAAAACGGAACAAAGCAAGTTTTTAATTTTTAGTAAACAAAAGATATGTCTTAACGTAATTGATGTCTAAAGGATGTTCAGCCCCCTCCCCCCATAATTTAAAGTTCTGATCTAAACAACTTTTTCAAAATTAAATTAAATGTTTCTCGTAACTTTCGTAACCAAACTTTTGCTATATTCGGTTTTGTTTTCGATGTTGGTTATTTTAGCCCCAATTTCACAATAATTTTATCGCACTTATAGTTTACACATTTTTTAAAAGATTCTGGTTTTAAAATGTAGGAAGCGAAAATAGGTTGAATATTTGAAGACGTAACGGTCGTAAAATATTACCAAAAGGAACTAAATTATCCAGCTATTGTCATTTGATGTTTTCATTAGAAGAATTATTAACATGGAATAAATTATACCAGGTATGCAATGATAAAAAGAAATATTAACTGTGTAGCGACATGTGAAAACAAATAGTAATTTATTATACAAGACGATAAAGTTAAAGTTTATCCACGAGTGAATCGTTTAACGTCGAGACGAAGTCGAGACGTTAATGATTCAAGAGTGGATAGAAATAACTTTATCGTCGTGTATAATACAATATTTTTTTCTATAGCAAGAACTTTAACAATTTCAAAAGAAAATAATGAAAGTCAATCACATTTCAAAATGTCAGTAGCTAGATTGGGTTGCTACGATAATACGAAACTGTCATATTTAATTTAAACAAATGTTAGAAAATTAAATTACTTTATCTATCCTTGATGTTAAAGTGCTACTTTATCTACCCTTGCTGTTAAAGTAAAACTTGACCTTTTGTTTTGAGTTGATAAAAGCACACTTTAACATGTGCTATAGAAAAATATATTTTTTATCATAAACAGTGTGATTCACTTCTCACCTTCACACCCCTGTATCTTTCTTATTTATTTTTTGATTGACTTGAAATGTTGGCCAATCACACCATCATTTAAATTAATTATTTTTATAACTTTTAAATGTTTTACCGAGTACCAGTAACCCAACTCCATCAAAAATTGAAGCGAAAAATTAAAAAAATATTGCAGGCCTAGTTTTATCGAAACACGTTATCACAGAAAGTTAATCAAAATCATAAAAATAGTCGAAATGTAAATTATTTAACTTGCTATTTGCATTTAGAGGAACATAAATTGACAGCTCATGTATATACTTAAATAAATGTAGTCAGGCAACCATTAAAATTTAATTCGTTTAGATTTAAATATTATTCATTATCAAAAATAATAAAATTTCTATAAAAATTTGGATTTCGACTATTTTTTCAATTTTGAGCAACTTTCTTTAATAATATTTTAGGTAAAACCAGGACAACATCTGTTTGTCATCGCAGTAGGTTACTAGTTTGCAGTAAGATTATTTAAAAATCTGGTGTGATACACGCACACAACTTCCTTTTACAGTGATCTGGTAATTAGCCAAAAATTTGATTTTAATTTTTTAAGCATTTGTTAAAATTTTCATAAATTACAAATTCTACAAAAAACGGTACAAAATAGAGCGCTAGTTGAAGAGACTAATTTTCTCTATTAGTTTAAGCTAAATTCAAAAAAGTAATACTATAACGGGTGTTCTATTTAAAATAGGAGTTAATAAAAAAACAGAAAAAAAAACAAAAGAAACTCAATTTAGAAGTATTCAACTGGAAAATCACCTATCTTACATCAATACACATGAAACATGTAATAAACATGTGAAGTTTGAAAAAAATCGTTAGAGCCGTTTTTGAAAAAATCGAAAAACTGAAAAATCACAAAAGTAAACACCTACTTCCGGTTATGCGATTTTCTTCAAAAGCTTGCTGTCGCATCTACATAGTACACAAGACTTATATATGAAGTTTCAACGCCATACCTCTTTTCGTTTTTGAGATATTCTGTTCACAGACACACAGACACACACAGACAGACAAGACACACAGATATACCAATGAAAAAAAATATGTTTTTTGGGTTCAGGAAACTCTAAAACGTGAAGATCTTTTGAAAACTCAATTTCGAATTTTTGGGGTGAATCCAATACTTCCTTTATTGTAAAAATAAATAAAAGGAAGTAAAAATTGCAAAAATAACCCTCTTAAAGAGTAGTATAATGAAGCAAAATTTCAAATCGTTCAGAAAATAAATAGCGAAGATATAGGGCCTGTAACGATGAAAAGTAAAACACACTGTATACCAAATATTTTATTTACAAGTTTACAATACTACTAAATTTATTAGAAACACGTTTTAGAAAATTGTATCGCGATTTTGCATGCCTATCTAACTGCACAATTTTGGTTTCAATGGATTACTGCTTTAATATAATTTTCCGTTTTATATATTTATTACCACTTCGCCTAGTAGATTTGAGTTTTATATACGTATCGGTTTGCATTTCTAGCAACAATTTTAAAAAGGAGTGTATATTAGGGTACGGAGATACATTTTTCCTTTTAAATTGGGAATGAAATTCGCAAGTGTTGGTCGTTCTTGGAATGCTGGTAGTTTTCGCAGCCCTTATATCTGGAAGAAATGTAGACTCATTTTCAATGTAGTTATCAATTATACAGCCAATAAACTGAATAACTCTAGAGTCATCCGAGTTTTCGCTTATAAGATCTTCTGCGAAGCGATTACCCACTTCTGCTGACGGAAGAAATCCAAGTTCCATCCTTATTATATGCATTTACCAATAATGAAAAATTGTTACCTAAATTACGGTCGTTGATCTGACTACCTGTAAGCACTGAGCGCAGTTCAGCAGGAGTTTAAACAACCCTTTTCACGACTAAAGTACCTGTCGCTAATCTGTGCGCAATTCAAGTGCCACCGTTTAAACAAGGTGATTTTTCCCACCAAGCTTCAAATATCTGTGATGTTAACACCCTATTCACGACCTTTTAAGGAATTAGCATAAATCATCGTAGAAGGGAATACTTTGAAGTCCCAGGTACGGATGCATCTGTGAAAAAGGTTAACGAATGGATAATCCTAACTACATTTGAGTGTCGCCGACAGAGCTTGGCCTAACACGGAAGCGCTTGTAGCAATAGCGTTTACTTAATTTCGGTTTCATGCGACCTCTAAAATGTCTTGATTTATTTGTAAGAGAAAGAATAATATTTAATATGGCCACTTTGCCCTGTTAAAAATTTATTTTCGTTAAAATTTTTAATTTAATTGAAGTATTGGAATCGTTCGATCAGATATCTCGGAAACCACTGGTCCGATTTAGAGGAAACTTGACATCTATGGATGCAGTTAGATCAGTTACTAATAAAATGTTTTGGAGCGGAATCGGAAACGGAAATCAGACATGTTTTTTGGGCGGATATTTTCCTTGCCAATCGTTATATACAGTGTGTCCGCGGATTGAGTTCACATAAGGTATAACTGACAAAACGAGTTAGATGTTAATATTCTAGGAATCGCTCCTGCTTGTTCTCAAATCAAGATTTTGAGAAAATCAATCAAATTAATTAATATACAGGGTGTTTTTAAAATCGATTTTTAAAAAATGGCCAAGAGTAAACTACCTTTATTAGAAGAGATAACAAAAAAAGTATTAAGAAAAGTTGTTTAGAATTAAGGGTGATGATAGACTTTCAATTTTCAGACAAATCGGCCTACTTTTTAATTTTTTTGGATTTTTATATCAACATACCTTTTATCGTAGCTGTAGGAGGCACTGGATTATTTTTTTAACATCTTAGTTCATGAACTAGTTAGAATGCCTCCTACAGCCACGATAAAAAGTATGTTGGTATAAAAAACCAAAAAATATTTAAAAAAACAAAGTAGGCCGATTTGTCTGAAAATTTGAAGTCTGCCATTAATTTTAATTCTAAACAACTTTTCCTAATACTTTTTTGGCACTTCTTCTAATAAAGGTAGTTTACTCTTGAACATTTTTTAAAAATCGATTCTAAAAACACCCTGTATATTAATTAATTTGATTGATTTTCTCAAAATATTGGTTTGAGAACAAGCAAGAGCAATTCCTAGAATATTAACATCTAACGCGAATTCTTTTTGTCAGTTATACCTTATGTGAACTCAATCCGCGGACACACTGTATATAATTCTGCTGTACGTGTGTATGTGACTGAACTCCTCCTAAACGGCTAGACCGATTTTGATGAAATTTTGTGTGTGTGTTTGAGTGGGTCCCTGGATGGTTTAGACGTCGTAGAAAAAACGTTGTTTGTATTTCGTGTGCAAAATTAGTGTTTTTATGGCGCCTTCGAATTTATTTTGGTTTCAACCTGGCGGTCTCGAAAAACACCAATTTTGGGCACTTAATACAATAATAACTATTTCAACAATATTTGCAAGCGCTGTTGCTATAGTTACGCAGATAGCTAGATTGTTACATAACAATTTTCATAGCAATATAGAAATAGAATTGGGCAGATTAGTACTATAAATGTCCTATTAAGTGTGGTGCTCATGAATTCAACCTATCTAGTGGCCCCGAATCTAGGACAAAAAACCCCGGGACAAAAAACCCCGGACATAAGACCCCCGGACAAAAAACCCCCGGACTAAAAACCCCCCAGATAAAAAACCCCCGGACTAAAAACCCCCATCATAGAGAAAACACCCTCAAATCATGTGGGGTCCGTGGGAGATTATTATTTTTATTAATAATGAGTTATTAATTATAATTATAATTACCACTGATGCAAGAATGCAGATCAAAATGACACATGTAAAAAGTAGGGCATTTATTTAATACAAAATACATTAGCAGGTATCTTTGTATTATAGCTTTTGTTATCAATGGTAATCATAGTTGTCCAATAAGAAGGCAGGTGATTACTATTTTCTAAAAATTGCAAATGGATTCTTGCATGAGTACGGAATGATAATTAATAATTGGAAATTGGCGACAGACTAATCTAAATTGACTTTCTCTGAAGAATACAAGACCGACATATCAAACTTTGCAAACCCGCCTGAAACAAGTATTCCAAGAGCCAACATTATACAGGGTGTATTAAAACGTGCGGAGAATATTTACAGCACGCAATTGTATGTCAAAAATTGAACCAAATATTATAATTATCATTTGGTCTTGGACGAATAGTTTTTGAAATATTAGCGTTGAAAATATGTTAAATTAGGCAACGTTGTGCATTTCGACAGCAACGGATTATGCATTCGCATGACGAACGTGATTTAGAAAACTTTGTAATTGCAGTAAATAATAACATTAGGTTGTGAACTTTCTGTATGTGAATTATATTAAATAAATGCCCCACTTTACATATCTCTTTTTTTATGCATTCTTGTATCAGTAATGAATGATAATTATAATTAATAACTTATTTTCAATAATAATAATAATAATCGCCCACGAACCCCACATAATGTGCCAGTGTTTTCTTTATGGTGGGGGTTTTTAGTCCGGAGGTTTTTTATCCGGGGGGTTTTTAGTCCGGGGGTTTTTTTATCCCGGGGGTTTTTTGTCCGGGGGTCTTACGTTCGATTTTTTTTGTCCAGGGGTTTTTTGTCCTGTAACGAGTGGTGGCTCGCATGGACAGGCCAGTTTGAGTGGCCTAACCTACAATAATTGTTTGTCCTGTTTTTTTTTAAATATTGTTTTGTAATCTATTTATTTATGATTATACACAATTATTTATTTTATTATTTTTGAGTTTGTTTTCATTAAAATTGCATTACAGTAGCAAAACTTCACACTGCATAGTCTATACCCACCAATTTACTCCACGAAGCGCCACTATCGTCTATGGCCATAACGTCTTACTTTTTAGATGCAAATTACAAGGCGGTCTTCTGTTGTGAATAATATAATTTTAAAATTGATTATCATTAAATTTTTATTGGTAGCTGAGCGATTTTACAAATTTCAACTTTGTGATTTTAAGAAAGAAAACTTAAATTTGCAGCACTGGGTTACCTAACAGGTAGTGGTCGGTTAAGTAGACAGAAAGTTGTAATTTATTTTCATCTAGAGGAAAGTCCGACAAAGGGATTATAGTAAGTTCTTCTTGGATAGGATTATTTGCGCACTTATTTGGCGGTACTTCTTCCCCAAGAATATGATTTTGTATCTTAACTGAATCTATGCATAGAGGGGGAAAGTTTCTTAAAATTTTACTGATTGGTTGTAGGGGTGTAATGTATAAATAAGCTTGATTGCCCAGTATCCACAGTTTCTACGGAGATTTTGCGAGTGCACAAGTAAGAATTTATTAACAATTTAAGTACATTTTATTGACTGACAACATAATGGAAATTGTAACTGTGCCTGGTCAAAGACGTGGTTCGACCTATTACACGTGTAATGCGGACCTAGGGTTTTTATACAGAATAAATAAAACAAAAAACGGTATAAAATTTTTGATCTGTACGGAGAAAGGGTGTCCAGCACGAGCGTCTGCAAACGAAAATCAATTTACCAAACTTGGGGAAAACCACAGCCATTTACCAGACGCGAAAAAGGAGGAAGCGTTGCGTTTAAGAGTGGCGATGTTAGAAACGGCGAGTAATACGAGCGAAGATATTAAATCTATATTTGTTACACAAAGTGCGAGGTATGTATCATATATTTATGCTTTTATAAACGAAACTTAACTTGTAGAAAATACGCACATTGTTTGCGATTACTTTTTATTGTATTTCTACCGAGAAGAAATTCATTAACAGGAATTGGTAATGTTATAGTTTTATTTACGTTCTCTTTTTAAGGGCTCCTGTAGATGTTGCCAGCAAAATAGCCTTTCCAGCTATGTCAAAGGCTATGAGGCGTCATCGCCGGTTAGTTGCACCCCCTATGCCAAATACTTTAGAGGATTTGGGGAACATTTGCCGCGATAACCCTCTATACG
Source organism: Agriotes lineatus (assembly GCA_940337035.1). NCBI lineage: Eukaryota > Metazoa > Arthropoda > Insecta > Coleoptera > Elateridae > Agriotes > Agriotes lineatus. Next base: position 59,458 of record CALNHX010003770.1, on the reverse strand, counting down.
GTAAAATCGACGGAACCAATTTTTGTTGGGGTACTGTAGGTGAAGAAGATTCGACATCAGTGGTATTTTTGGCGGAGGACTTGATGCAGTTACTCAGCGAATCAAAAGAAATCCATATTGACGGTACATTTAAAACTCGTCCCCGTCATCCAGCCAGTAGTCAGCTACTGACTATAATGGCAGTACAATATGGATACGTATGTATTTTTATCAAGTGATAATATCGTTGTCCAAACCAACGTTTAATATAACATTTTCTAGGCATTTCCGTGTGCGTACGCTTTAATGAAAAGCAGGAAAACTTCGGCGTATGACCAAATATTTCAAAAACTTAAAGAAATTCTACCCAATATGAAAGTGAAGTTCATTATGACGGATTTTGAGAAACCTCTTGTTTCTTCTTTGGAGAGGCAATTTCCAAACGTGAACAAGGCGGGTTGTTTATTTCATTACGCTCAGGTAATTAAAATGGCTGAATATTTGGTACTTATGTGGTTATTTTCTGTACTAAGTTTATTTGTTTTAGGCTATCTTACGAAAAGCATGCGGACTTGGCTTGAAACCATTACTACGCGATAACAGACTTGCGAAAAGGTCCCTAAAGATTTTGATATGTTTAGCATTATTGCCTACCAATCAAATCCAAGAGGGCTTTCAGTATGTGTCTCACTTTATCGCGGAAAATCACCTTTCCAATTCTTTTGAAACGTTGTTAACGTGAGTATTCTGCTACAATGTTATGCCAAACTAACCCTTGCAGCATGTGTATATGCATACATAATGGGGCGCAATTTACTTAAACAACCATATTTACAACTAACCATAATTAAACGAATTGTATCCGTTTTATATAACTGTATATGTTTTAGGTATTACCGAAGGCAATGGCTCACTAGAGTAGGTGCGGACGGATTTTCCGTATACAAGCGATCCAGGCGCACAAACAACGATTCTGAATCCTTCCATGCGTTGTTGCAGAGACTACTAAGGGTACGAGGTCCGAATGTATGGGAATTCATAGGTAATAACAATAACACCCATTTGGTGCATTTTAAAAATTGAATACAGGACCTATACACACAATTCATTTGTTACAGGCAAAATACGAGAAATATCGATGCTCACAGTTAGAGAAGTTCGAGCCTTTATTGACGAAGGACTTCAAATAAAGGTTCTACCAAAGAGATCGTATCAGTCAAATAGTAGGAGGATACGGAATTTAACTTCACAATTTGACGAAGACGGAGATGTGGAATCCTTTTTGAACGGAGTCTCGTCTACGATGGAGCGAATTTTCCAGAATGTAGTTGCTGATGACGAAACTATCAATATGGAAGAGGAAATTTTGCTGACAGCACTTCCTGGTGACGTACCCCCTACGTTCGAAATTAATGGTATGTGGAATAATATTAATATTTTTAAAACTCCGTCTACATTAATAAATTAATTTCAGATAATAGTACCACTACTGACTCGGAAGAGGAAGTTGTTGAAGTAGAGGAAGAGGCCAGACCTGACAGTAACAATGAAAATGCTCTCAATCCAATTGGCGAAAGATATAACGCACTTTGCCTGATATGCCACAACGCTCCCCCCACCACCATTATAATGCCGTGTCGGCATTTCGGGATGTGCACTGAATGTGCTGAAACGATGCAAAACATGGATGCTACGCCACAAGTTCCAGACGAGATTTGGGGTCACACCTATAACTACGCAATCTGTCCTCTCGATCGACAACCAATCGAACAGTATATAACTGTCATAAATACATGATTTTATAACATTTGTTTTATGTAAATTGTATTGTCAGTTAAATAAATTTTATTTTGTGCAGTTGGTTGTAATATGTGTTAATGTGTAATGTGTTAATCAATTTTAATTAAACTATCTCATTAAATTCAATAAGGCAATTTGACATTAACAGGTAGTTTAGTTTTAATTTTTTTTAAAGATGCAAGACTGTTTTTAAATAATGACTAGGTACTCTCTAAATGCGCACTGGTTTATACTAAGCATAACTTGGCTATTTTTAGAATTGAAAATAATTACGCTATAGAAGTCGACCTTCATTGGCATTTATTTAATGTTTCTGGAATAATAATTTCATGCCAATATCAAATTAGGCATACGTGTTCTCGAAACGTTGAACTAGGGTATGACAAAATTTCAGGGGAATCCAACGAATGGTCATTAAATTGCCAAGATTTACTCGCTTCAACACATTAGACTGTTCAATTCGCGTGAGAACAACCAATCAAAACATTTTATACCGATATGACCCGCCGCATCAGTATCTCCAAAAATAAATTTTTCAGTGAAGGATTATATGCTTATAATCTTCTAGAAAATGTTATTTCCTATTAGGGAAAATTGTATCGACGCCGATGTGAAGAAATGTGCACTCTGAGACCTATTACGAACGTTTATTCTAGGAGGATGAGTCGGCGTTGTGTCCGCGGTCGGCGTAGTGTCCTAAGGGGACGGTCGGCGTTGTGTCCACGGTCGGCGTAGTGTCCAAAGGGAACGGTCGGCGTTGTGTCCACGGTCGGCGTAGTGTCCAAAGGGAACGGTCGGCATAGTGTCCACTACAGTGTTGCATTTGCAATTAATTTTTATTTTAAGAGTCGGCGTTGTGTCCACGGTCGGCGTAGTGTCCAAAGAGGACGGTCGGCGTTGTGTCCACGGTCGACGTAGTGTCCACAGAGGACGGTCGGCGTAGTGTCCAGGGTCGGCGTAGTGTCCACGGCCAACGATCGGCGTAGTGTCCACGGTCGGCGTAGTGTCCACGGTCGGCGTAGTGTCCAGTCGGCGTTGTGTCCTAGACTCGAAATAAGACTGTCAGTTTTCGACACGAATGAACTAAGTACAGATAGTAGATGAAACGTCAAAATATGTATAATAATATAAATAAAATATTTAGAACGAAATAGTCAACAAAAAGAAAATAGCGGCTCTCTAGATGCACACCATATTATTTTTATAAGAGAACAAACATGTGACACGTAATATGCACACAAGTCAAATAAAGCACCTTACACATCTATTAGCGCAAACAGTTACGATTTCAAACGTTCAGTCGCATGCATAATAAGTTGCCTATATAATACAAAATTGTTTACATCGTTCTTACGGAAGTGTATACAAACTAATTGTTTGGCGTCTTCGTTGTTATGACGCAAATTATCTAATCTGTGACATCTTATATAGTTCTAAATAATTACTTACTTGCATAGTATAAGGATAGTAAAGAGACTAAGCCTTATGGAGTAATACGTATCAACTGTTAAATGGGTTGCCTATATATTATATTACAATTTTACTCCATCGCAAAGCAAACGTGAACAGAGGGTGCTGTAAATGCACCTATTTATTTTATTTGAGGTTAACATGGACCAAAGAATTTGGTCACCGTTGGAAAATTGTAAGATCATGGCAAGACCATGTTGCGTGATAGTCTGCTAGTACGATGTAGGTAGGAAAATGTACCGCCGATTTGACAATCTCGAGAAAACAGATTATACTCGTGTTCTTACAAAAAACAGACAGGAATTTTGGAAGATTTGTAAATAGAAAAGAAGAGATCCCTAGCCCGAGAGTGCACTATTAGCATCGGGGGACGATGAAAACAAGAGTTGCTGCAGAGAGGCCAGATAGAAAAGATAAGTATAAGAAAATGGATGAGCCAAAAAAAACAGGTTGGGGAAATGTATAGACACAACTTTGCTATTTCGTTATACAAGCTTCTTAAGCGTACAAAAACTAGTGTAACTTTATTATTATGAAAGAACTAGAATACAATGTGCTTTCGTAACCACAAATCCGTCAACGTGCTGTGACATGAAATCTGTTAATCATTATCTCCCTATTTGTTCCATTAATGTCGCCGTGGGTCGGTCTTGCTATTATTATGCTCATTGAATTGAAATGCGTGCGACGACAATAGATTTCAATTTGTTAAAGATGTGTGGTAATATCAGACGTAGATAAAATATTAGCGACACTGTGTTTGTGTGATTTGATTTTTGATCTTGCTTCCTATTGTTTAAGATTCGTACGCATTTTAACTATTTTTTTTTTACTATTTGTGAAATATACAATATTGTAATGGTTGCACTTAAGACTGCTAGTTTATTTGTGAAAGTTAGTCCATAGGTATGACGTTATCTATAGAACGATAAATACCTAACTATTAAAACGTAAAAAATTCATTTAAGTAGAAAAAGAACAGCATAACTATTCAAAATTGATTTAATAAAGTACAGATTAAATTCAAATACAGTTATGCATTTAATATTCAGAAAAAATTCTGCCATATCAATTAAAAATATGATCTTTGAAGTAATATGGATAGTTGTTTGATGGAATCAGAAAACAATTCATAATTAAAAGTTAAATAATAATTAGGACAAAATATACGATAGTTTACATTAATATGAAAGTTCTCAGCGGAGTTAATATTTGAAAAAGTCACTTATAGAAAATGTCAAATTTAATAATCTGTATTGAAATGTAATCCAGGGTGTTAGTTTTAAAAATGTTGTATACATATTTAATACTATGGTATATTGTGATATATAAAATAACTATTTTTTTGGTTCTAAAATGTACAACTAAAAATTTTGTATACAGAAAAATTAATAATAAAACCCTTTTATAAAAGTACGTTTTTACTGGAATAGTGTAAAAGAGTGTATAAGAGTAAATTAAATATAAAATAAAGGAATATAAAAGAATTTTAAATACAAACTACTTATAACGTCTTACTGCTTACAGTAGAACTAAGAATAATGGGATTGGCGAGGTGAATTAATCTGAACTGAGTTGATTGGTTGAGCTGCATATCGAGTCGTTGTCGAGGTAAATACATCTGTAACTGGGTTTGATTTGGATATGCTGTGATAAATTCATTATTGAGATAAATCCATCTGCACCCGAGATAATTGGTTGGATTCTGTTGTAGTTGCTGTCAAGGTGGATACATCTGTACCGGGGTTTGATTTGGATAGGCTGTGGTAAAGTCATTATCGAGGTAAATACATCTGCACCTGAAATAAATGATTGGATTGCGTTAGAATCACTGTTGATGGGTATCCATATGCAACTGTATTCATTTTGATGATCTTCAGTGAAATTACTTTTGGGTAAATACATCTGTATCAGCTTCATTTGGATGAGCTTTGTTGGAGTGGCTATTGTGGTAGATACATCTGTACTATTTAAATTTGGATGAGCCGCAAAGGATTTGTCATTGAGACTGATTGGTTTTGGGGTTGCTGTGTGAGTCTTCATCAGTGTTCTATTTAGTGTGGCAGATTTTGGATTGAGCAAGTAGAGCATTTAGATGAAGTGGTTCTTAAGGAAAGCCAATTGCAGATCCCCTTCTTTAGGGTTACAAACGAAAGCGCCTGAATAAACTGGTTGCATTTGCTTGACTAGACAGGAATATTGGATTGACTCAATTAATTGAAGGTAATCAGGTATATGGAGTAGTATATAGAGTAAATAAATTTGAATAAGGGTATCTGTTCTATCGGAACTATTTTGAATTAAATTAACAAGAATAGCATATCAGTACAAGGAGCTATTACATAGATATTGGCGCGTAACCTAGAACCATTACAAATATATTTGGTACCTGTAAAGTGGGGCTTATTGTGATTATGGAGCAACATAAAATAAATAAGCCACGTTGTCGGCGCAGGATCATAACAAATAATGACGTCAACGACGTGGGGCAAATTCTAATTGTGGAGAGCTGAAGTAAATAAACTAAACAGCATAGTAAGGGTCTATTACAATTATATATCGATAATTGATCTTGGCCTTTCCTGGGCAATTTTAACATCTCGATGCTTATTGCTCTAAATTGGCATTTTTATTGTACAGAAATTAAGAATCTAGATACAACCTGACTAACTTCATACTAAATTCCTGCTACTCATAATTCTGTAAACGTTTAATTTAAATAGTGACGTATTAGAACTATTACATTTTTACTTGCGCAAACGTTAACTTATTGTTAAGATAACTTAGGGTCAAGATGAACAAAATGAAAGAATGTGTTCAATATTCATGTCGCAAAGTAATTTGGGAATGGCCAGTCCACGAATGGATGGCGTAGGGGATTATGTCAAGTACCGAAGTATATTGGAAGATCCTCGTATGAGGGCATAATTAAGCAAGAAACCGAAAAGTATGTGGCTTAACCACGTAACGTTAATTACAATCATTAACCCAATCTCAGTTTGAGTACCGAAAACTAAAATTAAGCGACTCAAAATTTGAAATCAAAGCTAATAGAGATTGAAATATACGGTTACCTAGTAATCATCATGGTATAACTACATACAAAATATTTAATAAACGAATATCATACGGAATTTGGTGTCGCTTAGGCGAAGCAAAGAGCGCTACATATTCAAAAGCTATTAATTAACAATGAAATACTGCTCATAACAGCTAAATAAACTCGTCTACTATTTTAACGCATGGTGAATACGAATAAATTGACCTCAGAAAATTTTATAAATAACGGGTGATTGTCCATTAGTTACATATTGCAATAAACAATAGAGAACCGTTGGTAAACTCCTCCAAAAGCAAAATTCTACAAGCTACGCGATTTCCGTTTAAGAGCATAATGCAAGAGCTGTTAACTGCAGTGCCAGATATGTACGACGTGCAATCGAAATATCTGTGACTTGCACCCACTCACTAGCCACGGTTGCCACAATGCTGGAGGACCCTCTCACGTACAGTCTAATAAAAACCAGATGTGAGATCGGACAAGGGAAGGCCATCGAAAACTGTTCTATCGGCATTCGTGGATACATGAGGAATTAGTTTCGGTCTCAGAAAAAGTGATGTTTAATTAAGAATTATTTAAGATTACTTTAAAATTACTGGAAAGACCAAAATAAATCCCGTAGAAAGTTAAACTAACTTGCTTCTGAAGTACCGCCAAATCCTGAATCAACCAGGTAGGTGATAAGTTTAGAGATAAATCAAATATTTCAAAACATCTACTAAAGATGAGGTCATCAATAAATATTAATTATATCTTACATGAACCATTAAATCCAAATCCATCCAATTCTTCTTGTTTTTTGTATTTTATTAACTGTATTGCACAATCTCTTCACCGATTGTAATGTCTTATTATTTCAATGTTATATTTTCGTATTTTACCAAACAATTATACAAAATAAGCCATAATTTGCAAGTTTTTATTAGTAAAAAGAGTTTTTTCTAATTTCCATGTAAATTTTTATATGAGTTGTTATTCTGACTGCCAAACAAAAAAAAACTTGTCTCTGATGGTTACTATTATTACTGCCCTCTTAAAATATAAAATGTCCTAACTATTACATGTTACAATCCCTTATTATTAAAGCAAGCATAATTGTCAATATAACCTTGGTTTACACTTTTTATCACGGTTGACCTCAACCATAAAAATTAAATATTCAATTTCTATTTTATTGTCACATCTACATAAATAATTGTCTCAATTTTAATATTTCTCAATTATTTTAAAATTAATACCCATCTTATTTAAAACCCCTCAACATTTGGTTGTATTGATTTTTATTTAACCACTATAACAAATAGAGTAGTTGTAAAAGTTGTTCTCTTATCGGTAAGCACCTATATTTGTTAACTGGAAAAAAGAACGTTCAGCATCGCATGATGTTATAGGTGGAAACTTATAGGAGGCATGGTTATAGTAAACTCAACATCTTTAACTTTCTCACCACAAAGTAAATTCTTAATTGCACTTGAGAGAGAGTAACCTGGATTTTTCTTTAATACAGGATTGAGTTTTTCTAAAGCAATATTTTCCACATTTCCAGGAGCTTTCTCTAGAGTCTATAAGAGCTAACCCTATTGTTTCCACTGTTGTTATAGCATTGAAAATATGTTCAAAATGCATTAATATCTCTTTGGACGATTTTTTTTTATTTCGGCAATTTAGTCACAGTATCATTTTTTAACTTACTTTCAATTTAATACTATACTTTTGTACTTATTGGCGGCACAATTTTAAACATTTAAGGTTATGTTGACTCAGAAAAAAGTGAAACTGTCAACGATGCCGTATCTGCCAACTAACAGCACCTACACCAGTGACAGGCATGCCATAGATATACAAATACTACGTATATATAACCTCTTGGCGTGTCAACTCGTGAAGTTTGGCAACCCGCCTATATGTAGTATTTCTCTCTCTGCCTAGCTCATTAATACTTATGGACAAATTATAGCAACTTAACTTTAATACAGGTAAAATTTAATTATTCCAGCAATCTGAATAAAAGTATTGAGCTGTCATATTATAAACAATCTTATGTTTTAAATTTTAAGACATTTTGCTTACAATATTCAATCTGACACAGAAAAATCAAAATTATAATACACTTATAATTGTAATATCTTTAGGCTGTGGGATTTAAATAAAAATTAGCAAAAAATAGTAACCTTTATTATTATTTATTAATATTTTTACAAAAAAAACCTATATACTATACAAAATTTTTAAATAACTTTAATTTTGACATTTTATGCTTAATTGGGGCTTGCTTTCCATGCAATTTTAAATTATACAGTTTTGTATGGTGCTGCATGCGGCATTGTAAGAAAATATTTACATTATTTTTCCATAGTTGAAGTTCGTGCAGATCTTCTGAAAGTATTTTCTCTGATGCCGGATGCGCTGGCACAAATAAATGCAATGTTTTACCAAAATGGTTTACAAACAATTTTGAATGCATGCAACGTTTCACCTCTATTTATGGAGTAATAGAATTCTGCACGAGAGTTAAATGCAAAATGGTAATTCTGATCACATTGTGAATGTTCCCTATGCATTAGTATTTCAGCACAAGCGCTACAATTTAAATTTCTTAATAACTTACGTACTATAGATCCAGAAATATAGTACAATATATTTTCACATATAATATCATAAGAGCATTAATTATGTCCGGAAATATTTTTGAGTGCGTTCCAACAACGTCGTATTAATTTGCCTGAGCGGGACGCGAGGGCAAATTAGAACGTTGTTGGAATGCACGAATAATAATTTCCGGATATGAATTAATGCTCGAATGCAGATTCTGTAAGAAAATCGTAACGACACAAACCTGAAAAAGAAGTAATGTCTACCTACAAAAAATTTCCATGAAATTTTTGTTGTTGTTTTGGTTACGGCTCGTGAACTAATTTTTCTATTGGCATTCATGAGTGTCGTACGATTTTCGTGATAATAATTTAAGTTTAAGTTTGACATGCTTATGTAAGCGTTAAACATGTCTGATGTACCATGAGAATGATTACGTTCATTAATAGTTCTATTCTCTGTTCGAAATCAAAAATGGGGCTAGATAAACTATCACAATCAATATCGTGTGTTCCAAAAAAAAAAAAAAAAAAAAACCCATTCACAGCATGCCATGATCAAATTGAAGTTTGCCATAACTGGAGTTATACCAATTGATGCAAATGAACTACCAAGTCAGAGAGAACTAAATTACATCTTGACCTTGAATTATTTTCTTAAAGATATTAAAACACTTAACAAAAAAAAATTATTGACCGTTATGATTATTACACTAGTTGTTGTGTACATGCCATCTTATTTTCCTTTTTGCTGGATACAAGTAAACTTAATGCAGTGTAAACTTTTACCTGTCACAGTGACAGATGCGTTCATACAAAAATTGCAATCTGACATTCACCTACAGATTTAAGTTAAGACATAACTAGATTATCTATCTTTCTTTCCAAGGCCTACCTTAAATGAGTTTTTTTTTTTGGGAACACGATACAATTAACCGAAGCGCTCGCACTAACTGAATTTTTTACCAACAATTGTCTCAATGCCCACTTTAACTGTTGTGAGTTGGGGTTATTGAAGAAAAAAAATATTCAATGTAGTCTTGAAAACATTTCTACGTCATTAAATAACTAAAGGGACTAACTGAAACATTAAATAAATCATTTGCCAATGCTAATAACTTAGAATATATTCTAAGATTTATACCAAGCAAGGCCGTTTCAGTTACCTACTCGTAGACTATTCATTTCTATGCAGGCATGCCAGTGACCTATGCTTACGCACTACCAGTGGCACTACACAATTTTACTCACACGGTGAAGACACAGGATGAAAATATAAACAGCAGTTTCTTGTGTTGCATATGTATGTATAAGGTTAATACTATTTCTGTGAATGCAAAAAAAATTAAAATATCATTATATACTTAAAAAAAAACTTTTTTTAGGCAGGTTAAAAATTTAAATAGGTGCGAAATGCAAATAGGGCGTTAGGTTTTATAATCTCTAAAATAGGTATTTTAGGTGTTATCAACTAGGCGTCAAAATACATAGTTTTTATTGAAATGAGTTTATATGTATCTAAAAGTGATGTGCCTAAAAAATTCACGAAAGGCTAAAAACCTAAAATCCGCTCTCTACTGATAACATTTGACATCGCTCCATAAGATGTTTCCATGTACTGATTGTAATCAGAGCACCAGTTTAACATTTGCAAGTTTATTCTATATTTAAATTTTTTTTTTAGAAATTCTACATCTAAAAAATCTATTTTAAAATATAAATGTATTGCCACATAAATCGTAACTTTTATATGATTACAGACTACTAATTTATAAAGTAGGTAGTTTGCACGAAAGTAGTGCATATGAAGTAGAATCATACTTAGAGATTTAACTACAATTTGGAGGCTTTAAGACAAGTCGAATGTGGCTTTTAACTTGATATTTTAAGTTGTGGTAGATTATAAACATCATTAAGATTAGTTAAAGATCGAGGTACAAGTACAATTGCTATATCTGTGTTTATTAATTAACTAATGTACTCATAACCTGTTTTCATTACAGGGGTGGCAATTCTAAAGCCTGGTCTGTTAGTGTACTATAATCCTTTGCTGGGGTAATTCAAGTCAAAACAAAGTCAAATTATTGCCCACTCCCCAGTGAAGACTACCATAATGCGTAATCTGCTCTGCTTTGTGCAACAACGTTTGCGATTTTTATGATCTAATCACAATTTACCATTTAACATAACCATTCAATCTTAAATTATTGATCAAAATTGGCCATGGATACCAATACAAATGTTGATCGTGTGACCATCAAGAAAAAAGTCAACGACTACATGCAGGACATCTGTGATTATTCTATAATGAATATTAAACATGAAGAGGTGGAAATAAAAATCGAGGATTTCAAAAAACAGAAGCCTTATAGCCATTCAGATTGTGAATACAGAACACCAGACAAAAGTTGTATAATTGTACAGATGAAGTCTTATAGGTGGTAGAACTTTACAGTTGTTCTGTGTTACGGTATAAACTTGACTTTTCGACATTCACGACTGTGTGAGTGCCAAATAACTAGACAAGTCCGGGAAATGTGCACGCCTCGGCTCAGATACGCTCAGGAGGGACGGGGTCCTAAAACGAGACACCACAGGGCAAGCGTTTTGAGGTATATATAGGGTGTTACCAAATAAATGGGTGCCACAAGATCCAAATCAGGAGACCCACGTTCAACCGAACTTTGAGAGTCAAACGGGGCGAAAAATACTCAAATAACTATTTCTGAAAGCCACAGTGCAGCGACAAACGCAACAACCTACCTGCAGCGCTCGTCCACTATGTCCGGGCCTCACCTTACATCGATAGTAACATAGTGACTCAGTCACCCTGTAAACAAACATGCACAAGACACAAAAAGAAAAAGCATACGACGGTACAGTTAATACATCTATTGGGCCACTTTACATGACCAACTAACAGCTTACATGGTACCGACGTGATCGGCACGTATAACAATTTGTACTAACCTACTTATGGGATACGCCCAGCTGCAAAGTGCTTTACCTAAAAATTACGACGCATACTGAGGCGTACAACAAGTATATTACACACGCGTAAGATTCACAAGTAAGTGTACCAGACAAGAGTATGCGAGTTTAATTGTAAAACACACAAGGCGTCTCGCAGCGAGGCCGTGTACGGCACTGTATATGAATTTAATTGCAAAACTAACAAAGGCTACTCCCAGTAAAGCCGTATGCGGCACTGTATATGAGTTTAAATACAAAACAAAGAAAGATTGCTCGCAGAGAAGCCGTGTACGACACTGTATATGGGTTTAAATGCAAAATAAACAAAGGCTGCTCGCAGAGAAGCCGTGTACGGCACTGTATGTGAATTTGAATGAAAAACACGTGGCTGCTCGCAGAGAAGCCTTGATTAATGCACATGCCGGCGCAACAGTTTATCGCCACAAAGTTGTTACCTGGTTATTACTGGCTTGGCTTCAAACACGAATAGAAGGCGCTACTTGTAGATGTCGTCCGCTACTGTAGTGGCATCCGGAATGTTCCCCTATGCATCAAGCGTGGGTGTAATCTTACCGCCCCTTTGGTGAAACATGGAAATGGGTAAAGCCGTTAATAGGATCACTAGGCGATAAATCGAGAAGCTGTAGCAGCACGGAATAGCGGACGCGGTGCCCAAAAGCCCCGCGACCGTCGGGAGCCCAGACTCTTGCAGCGTGTCTCTAGGAACGCCGGCTCGACACTAACGGATATAAATGCGCTAAACTTTCCAGACAGACGCGTTCTTACGCGCCAAAAGGGACCAATCGGAAGCCAGGGCCACGCGTCATCAAAACGCAGCTGTCTCTGTTCGAGAAAAATAGACAAATGATTCAAATAAAATTCGGGAAGGTTTTCTCACTCGCGCTCACAGGTTAAATTTTAAATAACATAGACGCTCTCAAGACTGAAGGACACGCAGCTGCAAAAGCGAGACCAAGAGCCACGTGCGGGCCAGGATCTTTGCGTAATGCGAAAAGGCTATCGTATAAAAGCTAATATATCATGCCGAAACGTGGCTGGAATACAGGTGGACTCGTCGATTATGTAGCAAATCAGTTTTAAAAGTTTATTTAATTATTATCGGAATTAAGGAAAGATAGAAAATGGCCTGACATCTGATTGTAAATTCACGTCTGTGCAAAAAATAAATTTAGTTGTGCATATGAGGTCACATACTGGAGAAACGCCTTATAATTGTTCTGCCTGCCAATATCGAACGGCTAAAAGAGTAATTTAGTTGCACATATGAGATGCCATATAGGAGAGAAACCTTTTACTTGTCCTGACTGTGAATACAAAGCGGCGCAGAAATGTAATTTAGTTTCCCACATAAGGTCTCAGACAGGTGAAAAACCTTTCAGTTGTCTTAATTGTGAATATAAAATTATCCAAAAAGGTAATTTAATTTTACATAATATAAAGTTTCTTACAGGTGAAAAGCCTTACAACTGTCCTTGTTGTGACTTCACAACTTAAATACAAAATGCGCTACACAGACACATGAAATCGCATCTGAGGAAAAAACATAAGCTGCTCTGAATGTGAGTACAGAACGTCAGAAAAACGTAATTTAACTAGACATATGAGATTTCACAATGTATAAAACCGACTTCACTGTACAATGACATCACACTTTATAGATAGTTATTTTCTATTGTATAAAGAACAGGAGGATTATTTCAAATGTTTTATATACTTACTTTATAAATTACAAAATACTGTCTATGGGACTGTGTATGACCCATATGATCATTTTTAATCATACATTTATATTTAAGTGACAAATATGTGGGGTAATTTCTATCTAGAAACTTCAATTTTGATAATGTTGATTGATATGTTATTAACGGTACTTCATTTGTCATAGCATTATCTTCCAAGTATTAATTTATGTTTGATTGAGAACATGTATTAAGATGAAGAATATGTAAAAAGAACTGAAGTATCATGTGTCAACAGATTTAAAATTGCTATAAAACACATTCGGTGTGCTTGTGTATAGCAGCTTGATTAAAGTAGCTGATACATGTAACTAAACATATATCCTCAACCTAAAAAGGTAAAAGAGGTGAAATATTGTGTAGGTATGTACCTACTGTAGAATTTCCTATGATGAGTTGATGGGTTTATTAAATATGAACTGAAGTTATAGATATTTATTTTTAAGTTGTTTTAGTTTTTAAACTTAGTCTAATTGTGTATAATAAATTTTAGCCGATGTTACCTGCGTTATGATCTGTAACACAGTTACTCGTCGGAGAACGTTCTTTTCACCCGTCAAGTTTATTTATTTGCTATTTAAATACAAAAATGCAATATAAGCAACCATATTTTATTATAGGACAACATATAGCTATGAATTAAGTGGGGTACCATTTAATGCATAGCCTATTAATTTGTATTTATAAATTTTATGTGGAGAAGAGTGACTTTGTATTTATTATACCGGGTGCTGCCTTGAGCGACGCACCATAGGAATTTGCATAGTAAATTCTTTATGTCCAATTATTTGCTCCCCTATTTATTTTAGAGCGAAAGTATACATACATTTTTTGTAGAAAAAAATACTGCATCCATTCTTACTTTTGCTAACAATTTTCGGAAACTAGTATTTTTAGAAAAATCAATGAATCCATGAAATTATCTAAACAAGTGATGCACTTACATTTGTCTATCATTGCAGTTGACCTTTGCATTTTCAGGTTATTGTAAAACCATAAAATGCATAATATGAAACCATTTTACTCATTTTCACACAAAAATAATGGAAAATCAAATTAAATATTCAAATAACTCACCATTCGTTGCTGAACAATAGCCAAACCTGCCTTAAAATTCTCGCCTAATATTTGCTAATTGAGTTATTTGACCACTTTTCGCTCGAATACAATTTTTTAAGCTTTTCTAGATTTTGAAATACTCATCTAGAGTAAAACAAAATTAATAATGAATTATTATAAATGTCAAACAGCAATGACAAACGAAAAAACAATACATATTGTTTGTTTAGGTAGTTACAAGGCACCACGGATTTTTTGAAAATTGAATTTTCGTTTTCATAGTATAACTATTCCGAAAAATGGAAATTTATTAAAACTAGTATGAAGGTATGCAGTATTTTTTTATCTACAAAGAATGTCTTTACACTTTAGCGTTAAAATGATTAAGGGAGCAAATAATTGAATATAAATAATTTACTATGCAACTCCCTATGGTGCGTCAGGCAAGTCAGCACCCGGTATATCAACATGCAATGCAAGAAACATTCTTTTGAAAGTCATGAGTAATAATAAGCAGGAATACTAGCATGAAAGTTGCTAGGTATCAAATATTATTCAAAAGTTTCCGTCATTGTCAAAAGACACAATTATTGTGAGATGCGGGCAACAATAAGACTTAAAGTTTTAAGGACTTAAACACATAAATTTTAATCGAAGTCATTACAGAATATTGCTATGAACACATTTTAAGCTTCTATGATTATTATAGCAATTAAGAGTATTTCATGCGTATCGAATATTTTATAAATACATATTCCAGAAATGTGCTAGTTTAATTTTGTGAATGTTCCGTGGGTGTGCTGTAGTGGGTGCATTCATTCGTAGCACCCCTGCAGAAGGTTCAAAACGCGTTTTATCGGTGCATCGAGGTTAAGCTTGTATTCCGGTGACCGTTTTTGGGCATCCGAGAAGAGTAATTGGAGACCATGGAAGCAGTGACCTTCGTGGAGAGCGGAAGAGCTCCGGAAGTAAGCAACGGAGACAGCTGGAAGCAGTTTTTGGAGTTCAGCGGCTTATTAATCAGCACCAAAAATACTACTAGTTTGCTAATTTAACCCACTTTGTAAAATTAATAATAACAAAGATAGCAATGGTGCGCACTTAATTTGAATTGCCCTGTACATATAACAAACATACGAAATAGGTACATTTGTATGCGTCAGATGGCAAAAGGTTACATTAAGTGAAATTTGGACAGCTACGTCGAAGTACCTACGTGTCTTCTTTAAGTGCACGGTGTATTTTTGGGCTGTGGGATTTTTCCGAAGGGACGAGCGGCCAGCCAAGCACGCTTGAAGTCTTTGAGACAGCTCCGAAAGTAATACAAGCCAAGTTCCATTTGGATACCAGATTGAATTCAGGGCATTGATAGTTGGATAAGCAGCTGGTGCCATTTTTCCCGAAGTCCATGTGGTATTTGGAACGCGGCCTCACTCCGAGCCCTACACCTACTGAATTATTACTTTAAATTGCCCTGGGTTTGCTAGCTTAAGCAGTCGGTGTGCTATGAGATTTTTTTTACATCCGCAGATTGGCTAAGGGTAGCCAACATCATTTAAGGTCTTTCTCGTGGACACCTGAAATGTTGTACTCACCGATACAAATATGAATGACCATAAGAAGTCCAATGGTGTACAATAGAGACATATTTTTTAAATAAACTCACACAAGAAAATACATATAAGCCAATACAAAATAAGGCGCTAGCCCGCTACATATATGCAAATGCTTTAAACAGATACTCAAAAGTTTATTTAACCACTCAAAGGGCTCGCACTAACAAACTTAACGCGACGTTGTCTATTCTTGAAACGGCCTGGTAACAGAATCCCTTCCTTCCAAGAAAGCGAGGACACGCTCAGATGACGTAACCGCAAAGCTCTATCCGCAGGGGGTTCGCCGTGCTAACAAACACGAGTGCAACTGCTCCAGATGTGGCAATATTATTTCACCTTGTACGAGATTATAGCTAGCAACTGACCTTGCTTTGGGGTCTTCCAGATGCTCTAGTCGTATACTAAGACAGGTGCTTTTCTTATGGTGTCGCAACGATAGTTGTCTTTTGACAAAGGCTGCATGGGTCTATGACACATTGTCGAATGTACACAACGTCGAATCTATTTTGAAAAGTCCACAATGTCGAACGTGTACACAACGTCGAATATCATATGATGACCATATCGCCGAACGTGACCACAACGTCGAATGCTGATGAAGGCCATTTTGCCGAAAGTGTCCACTTCGTCGAAAATCATTAAGCAGTATTTGCGAACCCGATCTTACCCGATCAGAGTCTAGTTTGCGTGGAAAGTATAAAATGTAAAGCTGTGATGAACAGGGGGTGGACACTTTGTCGAAACGGGACCACAACGTCGAATTCACGAGCGGTACACTTCGCCGAACTTGGTCACAACGCCGAATGCTAGAAAGGGCCACTTTGTCGAAACGTGACCACAACGTCGAATTCACGAAAGGTACACTTCGCCGAACTTGGACACAACGCCGAATGCTAGAAAGGGCCACTTTGTCGAAACGTGACCACAACGTCGAATTTACGAGAGGTACACTTCGCCGAACTTGGCCACAACGCCGAATGCTAGAGAGGGCCACTTTGTCGAAACGTGACCACAACGTCGAATTCACGAGAGGTACACTTCGCCGAACTTGGCCACAACGCCGAATGCTAGAAAGGGCCACTTTGTCGAAACGTGACCACAACGTCGAATTTACGAGAGGTACACTTCGCCGAACTTGGCCACAACGCCGAATGCTAGAAAGGGCCACTTTGTCGAAACGTGACCACAACGTCGAATTTACGAGAGGTACACTTCGCCGAACTTGGCCACAACGCCGAATGCTAGAGAGGGCCACTTTGTCGAAACGTGACCACAACGTCGAATTCACGAGAGTTACACTTCGCCAAACTTGGCCACAACGCCGAATGCTAGAAAGGGCCACTTTGTCGAAACGTGACCACAACGTCGAATTTACGAGAGGTACACTTCGCCGAACTTGGCCACAACGCCGAATGCTAGAAAGGGCCACTTTGTCGAAACGTGACCACAACGTCGAATTTACGAGAGGTACACTTCGCCGAACTTGGCCACAACGCCGAATGCTAGAAAGGGCCACTTTGTCGAAACGTGACCACAACGTCGAATTTACGAGAGGTACACTTCGCCGAACTTGGCCACAACGCCGAATGCTAGAAAGGGCCACTTTGTCGAAACGTGACCACAACGTCGAATTCACGAGAGGTACACTTCGCCGAACTTGGCCACAACGCCGAATGCTAGAAAGGGCCACTTTGTCGAAACGTGACCACAACGTCGAATTTACGAAAGGTACACTTCGCCGAACTTGGCCACAACGCCGAATGCTAGAGATGGACACTTTGTCGAAACGTGACCACAACGTCGAATTCACAAGAAGGACACTTCGCCGAACTTGGCCACAACGCCGAATGCTAGAAAGGGCCACTTTGTCGAAACGTGACCACAACGCCGAATTCACGAGAGGTACACTTCGCCGAACTTGGCCACAACGCCGAATGCTAGAGATGGACACTTTGTCGAAACGTGACCACAAAGTCGAATTCACAAGAAGGACACTTCGCCGAACTTGGCCACAACGCCGAATGCTAGAAAGTGCCACTTTGTCAAAACGTGACCACAACGTCGAATTTACGAGAGTTACACTTCGCCGAACTTGGCCACAACGCCGAATGCTAGAGATGGACACTTTGTCGAAACGTGACCACAACGTCGAATTCACAAAAAGGACACTTCGCCGAACTTGGCCACAACGCCGAATGCTAGAAAGGGCCACTTTGTCGAAACGTGACCACAACGTCGATTTCACGAGAGGTACACTTCGCCGAACTTGGCCACAACGCCGAATGCTAGAAAGGGCCACTTTGTCGAAACGTGACCACAACGTCGAATTTACGAGAGGTACACTTCGCCGAACTTGGCCACAACGCCGAATGCTAGAAAGGGCCACTTTGTCGAAACGTGACCACAACGTCGAATTTACGAGAGGTACACTTCGCCGAACTTGGCCACAACGCCGAATGCTAGAAAGGGCCACTTTGTCGAAACGTGACCACAACGTCGAATTTACGAGAGGTACACTTCGCCGAACTTGGCCACAACGCCGAAAGCTAGAAAGGGCCACTTTGTCGAAACGTGACCACAACGTCGAATTCACGAGAGGTACACTTCGCCGAACTTGGCCACAACGCCGAATGCTAGAAAGGGCCACTTTGTCGAAACGTGACCACAACGTCGAATTTACGAGAGGTACACTTCGCCGAACTTGGCCACAACGCCGAATGCTAGAAAGGGCCACTTTGTCGAAACGTGACCACAACGTCGAATTTACGAGAGTTACACTTCGCCGAACTTGGCCACAACGCCGAATGCTAGAAAGGGCCACTTTGTCGAAACGTGACCACAACGTCGAATTCACGAGAGGTACACTTCGCCGAACTTGGCCACAACGCCGAATGCTAGAAAGGGCCACTTTGTCGAAACGTGACCACAACGTCGAATTTACGAAAGGTACACTTCGCCGAACTTGGCCACAACGCCGAATGCTAGAGATGGACACTTTGTCGAAACGTGACCACAACGTCGAATTCACAAGAAGGACACTTCGCCGAACTTGGCCACAACGCCGAATGCTAGAAAGGGCCACTTTGTCGAAACGTGACCACAACGTCGAATTCACGAGAGGTACACTTCGCCGAACTTGGCCACAACGCCGAATGCTAGAGATGGACACTTTGTCGAAACGTGACCACAACGTCGAATTCACAAGAAGGACACTTCGCCGAACTTGGCCACAACGCCGAATGCTAGAAAGTGCCACTTTGTCGAAACGTGACCACAACGTCGAATTTACGAGAGTTACACTTCGCCGAACTTGGCCACAACGCCGAATGCTAGAGATGGACACTTTGTCGAAACGTGACCACAACGTCGAATTCACAAAAAGGACACTTCGCCGAACTTGGCCACAACGCCGAATGCTAGAAAGGGCCACTTTGTCGAAACGTGACCACAACGTCGAATTCACGAGAGGTACACTTCGCCGAACTTGGCCACAACGCCGAATGCTAGAAAGGGCCACTTTGTCGAAACGTGACCACAACGTCGAATTTACGAGAGGTACACTTCGCCGAACTTGGCCACAACGCCGAATGCTAGAAAGGGCCACTTTGTCGAAACGTGACCACAACGTCGAATTTACGAGAGGTACACTTCGCCGAACTTGGCCACAACGCCGAATGCTAGAAAGGGCCACTTTGTCGAAACGTGACCACAACGTCGAATTTACGAGAGTTACACTTCGCCGAACTTGGCCACAACGCCGAATGCTAGAAAGGGCCACTTTGTCGAAACGTGACCACAACGTCGAATTCACGAGAGGTACACTTCGCCGAACTTGGCCACAACGCCGAATGCTAGAAAGGGCCACTTTGTCGAAACGTGACCACAACGTCGAGTTTACGAGAGTTACACTTCGCCGAACTTGGCCACAACGCCGAATGCTAGAGATGGACACTTTGTCGAAACGTGACCACAACGTCGAATTCACAAGAAGGACACTTCGCCGAACGTGACCACAAAGCCGAATGCCCACCGGCAATGCCTCGCCATGTATTTTTCATTAAATAAAATGGACTTTAACTGTTTATACCATGAACAGTGTTCCACATACCGAAATTGGATGAAAGCCATCGTACACTTAAAAGTGTGTTTCTTATATAAACATTTCGAATTCTACCAAAAATAAGTAATTTTTTTGTGCTAGATAATAAAGCCTATTGACTAGATTATTACTGTTATATATTTTATTGATTATTCAACACTATAATAAACAAACTAATGAAATTGGTCAACTTCTCAGAAACGGTCATTTGACAGTTCGCTGAACGAATTTTATTTTCCACATTGGTAAACATTTATGCTAATAGCATTTTTAAATATAAACTGTAAGCTTCATCAATGATTTATTCAAAAAGTAAAAAAAGTGAGCGTTTCTCCCCAATTAAATCAATTTATACAATGGTAAGAATAAAAATATATATTGTTTATATGTAAAATCTAACCTCATTCTCCTATTTTTAGTTCATCAAATAATTAATTGTTTAAAAACTTAATGTAAACGTCTGAAGAAGTTAGATTTTAAATGCTAGCGAAACGCGCGTAAAAATAAATTTCATTGGACAATTTAGCTGGATAGTTACTTTTCAAACCCAAAATGTTAAAATATGTAATACTTATGTGTGTTTACTTTACTCTTTAACCAACAAATATAATTAATTAAAGTTCAATATTTTTAGTTGTTTTTACTTTATAACATAGATACCCACCTTCAAGTTACAGAAAGCCTCGCTTTGGGAGTTACAACTTTTTGACAATTTCTATATATTTTTCCTATATCAACTTTCAAAAAATGTAACTGGGAAATTATAGTCCAGTCACATAGTGGAAAATAGGGGAAACTTTTGGAGTTTTTATATTTGGTTCATATATGTTTTTGAGTCGCTTACGCGAATATCAGGTTTGCCAACATTTCATTTATAAAGATTCATTTCATATATACCATTTTGATTTACGAAAAATGGATATCTTCGAGTTACTTTGAAATAAACTGGGATGATTCTCTTTTTTTGCTTTTAACACCTAACTTCGTGGTGCTCTCGCGGCTGAACGATTGGTCGGTGAAAAAAAATCTGCTACATAAAAAGTAGGAAATTGTATCCTCTTTCATTTCATGTAGGTTCAACAGTTACAAAATTGGCTAGTTTTCGAGTAATTTTAAAAAAACTAAAAAAAACGGTTTTTACCCCGTTTTTTGTTAAAAAAAACGTGTTTTCGGTCAAAATTCTTGTTGGAAAACCTAATATTCGTGACCCAAAAACATATAGGAACCAAATATCAAAACTCCACCAAAGCTTTTCCTTATTTTCTACAATTTGACTGGACTATAACTTCGCGGCGCTGTCCCGGCTGAAAGATTGATCGGAGAGAAAAACCTCAAGTATATAAAATGTAGGCAATTTTATCTTCTTTCACTTCATATAGATTCAACATTTACGAAAAATGGATAGCTTTCGGGTAATTATAGAAAAGCTTTAGAAGAATAGTCTTTTACACCGTTTTTGCTTAAAAAAACATGTTTCCGGTCAAAATTTTTGTTGGAAAACCTTATATTCGTGTACAGCGACCCCAAAAACATATATGAACCAAATATCAAAACTTCACCAAAACTTTCCCCTATTTTCTTCCATTTGACTGAACTACATTTTCACAATGAAAACAAGGATGTCCGACGCACCAGTGTGATCAGGCGTGGTTCTCGAACATCGCTCTGAAGTGTAATGTTGGTGGCACTGTAAGTCTTTGTCAAATTTGAGGTTAGCAGGTTAAGTTTTGCGTCAGACTGTGTCAAAACTTACGCAAAACCTAATTTGATAACTTCAAGTATTATAAATATAGACTGACCGTGCCGCCAAAACTACACTTGAGTGTTGCCAAACGTAAAACGATGCGCCGTTGCTATGCTGTAATGGGTGCTATGGTGAAAAATACCACGTTACTCAACGATTTTGAATGTAGAAATGTAGTACGTTACCATGTGAAATGCGATAAACTTATAAAAATTACTACAATATACAGGGTGTCCCAAAAATAATGCGACACCGATTGGTCAAAGATTCCTTAGGTTATAATAAACGGATTAAACCTAATATACCTTACTACAAAGTCCCTCCAGTAAGAAGTTATAGGGCCTTGAAGTTCAATTTTTTATTTTTATGTTAATTTCCACAAATGTAAGGATATCGATTTGAATTTTGGTGCAGATGCTTACTACTATGTAATGCACTAATGGAATAATTTTGATAAATCGAGGAACTTTGTACTAATGTATTAGTATTAGGTTTAATCGGTTTATTATAACCTAAGAAATCTATGACCAATAGGTGTCCCATTCTTTTTGGGACACCCTGTATTACCAACTCGAATAAGAACAGCTAAGTGTAATTATTATACTGAACAAATAAGTAAAACTTCCGACCCGAAAGGCCTATGGAAAACTGCAAACTATAGTATGAATATTAGTGCTTGTAAATAAGGATGTGAGGTACGATCCGATATTTTGAAGTATCGGTACTCCTCTGTCTTTCGATAGTCGAAATTTTGTACCGATATTTCACTAAGCGATACCATACGATACGATTTATTTTTGGTCAGTATTGTCAGGACCGATCCCAGGTTTTAGCCGCACGGGTTCAAATAACTCATCTTTTGACCATTAATTTTTTAAAATTTTTAACAAAAATTAATGAAACAATCTCAATGAGGTGTTTGATATTTATAATTCGTGTTCTATGAAAGTAAGGACGAGATGGTCGAACGTCTATAACTTTCAATAAGTAATTTTCAGCTTTTACAAACTCGAGAATAAAAATAAAAACAAAATGATTTTGTTGAGCCGAAATCTTCTTTAACATGTATACAACTACACTTTGGGTTTCATCTGGTACAGCAAAATCGCAATTGATAAATTCTAAGGAGAATGGCTAATTCCGGCGGACTGGAGCTCTCATGTAGCCCAACAAATTTTATGATAATGATTAAATGTCCAATAAAAACTTCATTATTCAGCTTAAATATTTATAACATGCTGCTTTATACAATTGTAGTGTATATATATATATATATATATATATATATATATATATATATACGTTTATGAAACTCAACTTTGTTGGAAAATATGAATGCGTTTCAGCTTTTATTTTCGTGTTACTTTTTAAGTTTTCAAGCGTTTATAAAAGTTAGTATACTATTTAATAGATGTATTTCTAATACTGATTTTACTTCCTTTTACAATAAAGGAAGTAGGTATTGGATTCACCCTAAAAATTCTAAATTGAGTTTTCACAGATCTTCACGTTTTAGAGTCCCCTAAACCCAACAAAAATATTTTTGTGCATTGGTCTGTGTGTCTGTCTGTCTGTAAACAGAATATTTCAAAAACGAAAAGAGGTATGGGGTTGAAACTTCATATATAAATTTTTTGTACTATGTAGATACGACAGTCAGATTTTGAAGAAAATCGCATAACCGAAAGTAGGTGTTTACTCTTGTGATTTTGCAGTTTCTTTCGATTTTTTCAAAAACGGCTACAACGATTTTTTTCAAACGTTACAGTTTTGTTACATTTCTAATGTGTATTGATGTGAGATAGGTAATTTTCCAGTTGCATACTTTTAAAATGGGTTTCTTTTGCTTCCTTTTCTATTTTTTTTTTATTAACTTCTATTTTAAATAGAACATCCGGTATATTATTACATTTTTGAGTTCAGCTTAAAATTTTAGAGAAAATTTGTCTTTTGAACTAACGCTCTATTTTATATCATTTTTGTAGAATTTTTAATTTTTGAAAGTTTTTGAGAAATGCTTAAAAATTAAAAATCAAATTTTTGGCTAATTATAAGATCACAGTAAAAGGAAGTTCTGTGAGTGTATCACACCAGATTTTTTATTGTTACTGCTACTATTATGTGTACCGGTATTTCATGTAGCGATACTTTTGTATACGATACTGCCCCGAACCGATCTTTTAAATCGATACGATACGATTGTACCGCTACTTTTCGGTGTATCGAACATCCCTACTTGTAAATCTACCATAAAACAAATATGTATCAAAAAATGGCACATAACTCCAGAAAAGAAAGGAAATCGCTGATGAATTCAATGAATATTTCAGTGGGGTAGGTAAAGATATGTACCCTTACTTAGGGTAAAAAATAAATTAAACAATTAATATATTAATTATGAAAATGTTCACCTAGACAATTCGATCATATTTTTATCCCCAGTAACTAATGAAGAAATAAGTGATTTCATAAACATCACATCATCAGAAATAGAAAACTTGGCTAACGAAAACTTAAAATCAATAAAGTACCAATATTGGAAGAATGTTGGGGAAAATAAATTATAGGCCGATATTGTTGCTACCATCTCTAGCTAAAATAATAGAAAAAGTAATTAAAAAGTGACTCAACACACTAAAGTTAGTTACATCTACACAATTTGGCTAAAAAAAGTTAATTTACTGAAGACGCTTTATACTATCTAATTTCAAAAATGCTCACAAGGTATACAGTATAGAAACCTTTGACAGTGTATACCATGACTTTTTAATAAAGAAATTGTTGAAATTGTGAAATAGCATAACTTACTCACTTTAAATATTGAAAAAACTAATAAATGTAGACCATTATTTTATACAAAAATTAATTTTCTGAATATACTCGCATTTTTCATTTCTCTAATCACATTTAAAACTTAAAACCTGCCATACTCATGGTATTTGCATTCGTATGCAAAATAGTTAAAAATATAGTAATATTTTTCTGGAATTTGGATTCGAAAAATGTTTCCCAGATTACATAAATACACCTGCCTCGCAGGCGCGGCAGTACGGTAGGTAGTTAAAGGTAGATAGAAATACAATTGACCCACTCACAGGCGATTGCATACTAAAGTAAACGTGCTAACAACCATGCTGGAGGACTTATCTTTAATGGTAAGAAAGTTGCAGGTTTCCAACATACAAGGTGAGTCAATATTACCGGAGAGCTCACCTACGCTTATGCCATTTAAAATATTGAAATGAACCCAGTGCCGTTGTATAGCCACAGTTAGAGTATCTATATAAGACAAGAGGAAAGCAAACGATGACATTTGAAGATCGAAAAAAAGTCGGAAATGCCATAGTTAATACTTTGTTATTGTGTAGTTGCACATTTATTAATTATAGTTCTACTTTTATGAAATACATTGATACAACACATAAGCAAAATTTATACAATTTAAGTCATATACAATAATATATTTTTTTTTATACTTTTACCTAATTATGTAGTATGTACAGTAACAGTTTATTTTTATATCTCTATATCTTAGTACAATTATACCATTTTGGTTTATAGGTAATAAACTTTTGGTTATATTTGACCACCCAAAAGTTTATTATGAAGTCGCAGCTTACAGGCTGACTTGAGACAGTAGATATTTAACATTTATAATAAAAATTGTAAGCTAAATTCTGTGTAACTGTGCATACATAAATTTTATTTAATTTCGAACAAAATTTGCAATTTACTGTCAGAAAACTATTTAATATTGAACAAGAAATTAATTTTAAAGAAAGCAGTTTTTGCGATTTTCTGGTTTGCTTTAATATATATTTTGACGAACCAAATTATAGTTTAATATAATATACATGGTTGACTTTGGCCAATATTGAAATGTGCTAAGTTTTCTAGTCAAATGGATGAGTTTTACGTTTTTTTTAAAAATATTTACCTTTATAAGATTACACGCCTAAAATTTACGTTTTAGAAAAGAATTTGATGGAGATTTTTTATTCGGCTTTATAAAATATTGTAATGCGTCATACTATTGAAAAAAACAAAAGCACACCGTCCAAACATATGAAAAATTAATAGTGCTTCAATTTAAATAAAGGCAGTTATTTATTATACGCGCGTCTTATTAGGCATATAAGACACGCAAGAAAAGTTTAGACACGAAACCGAAGGTCGAGTGTTTAATTTTTCTTAAAAAAATTATCGGAAATATCCTTTGTACGAATTGTATTAGGCTTGACAATTTACCAAACTGCAACATTTTGAAGTTAAAATACAGGCTTTTTAAGAATTATATTCGATATTTACAGTAACGTAACTGAAATTTCCCTCTGGGAGTGATCTGGGAGGAAAATTCTACTGCAAGTTAGCGTTACACTATTTTAGTAGCATAGTCTGTCCCTCTAGCTCGTAAACTGACAGCCGAGTGACGTCACTGTACGCCTTTTGCTTTGCGCCATTTCATTAAAATGCTTTTGCTAACTTCTAAGTAATTTAATTTTCAAACTGACTCCATTATAATAAGAAATGAAATAGTTGATATTCAATGATTCCTTAATATAATGCAACTTCAGATCTTTTGTTTAAAAGACGAATTTTATTTAGGTAGTTCTTTCTTAAGCCTTTGCGGGTGATCTAATACCCATGTCGCCCCTCATAAGTACGCCACTGGATATTTAACAACAAACGACAACTATTTGAAAAATTCCAGTAGAAATCAGCACTATACTTCGCGCAGCGAACAAATAGAGAGGTTTATGCAACACAAATGACATATTGCAAAGCTGACTGGATCAGTATTTTTATACATAATAATTACTAAAGAATTAGAGATAGCGGTCCTTATAATTAGACCTAATTTCAGCTGACTTTAAATAATTTTTTGAGATTTTTATACAAATAGACACTTCGACCAACTTGAAAAGCATGGCATTAGTACACTTGTAATATGTTGGCATGTGGCCTGGTTCTAGCTAACTCTCATTATTACCTACATATTACAAGTGTACAAATGGCATGATTTTTAAGTTTCTATTTGTGTCATAACCTCAAAAATTATTTAATGTCGGCTGAAATTAGGTCTAATTATAAGAACCGTTATCTCTAATTATTATTAAATTGCTGATCCAGTCAGCTTTGTAACATGTCATTTGGGTTGCATAAACCACTCTATTTGTTCGCTGCTCCAAGTATAGTGCAAATTCCAGTATAATCACGTACAATTGACAACGAATCTAGTATTTAAAGTTGCTCATTGATTGAAATATACGTGAGGTAAATTGTCAAAGGTAATATCACAAAAGGTGATTTTTTTAGATTTTTCCGTTTACTTGCAAATTACTACGTTTAAATTTATCTAAACCAAAACTGCGTTAGAAATTTGAGCAGTTGGTGAGAGAAATTTGCAATAATTTCTATGTAAGTAAAAAAAAAACTCTTAAAAATGTTTAGTTTGAGCAGTAGGTATTTGGAAAGATCCTTTATCTAATAGACTTGTCTGTCCGTCCGTCCGGGACGCTGTTTCAGCAGCCAAACCGTAAGAGATAGAGAAAAAAGTTATGAAAGTTATATGTTTGGAATGGTCATGTCAGGTCAGGAACCGAATTTCAGTCACGTGACACTTCCGGTTTTCGAGAAATCACAAAAAAGAAAGTTTTTCAAATAGAACGCCTATTAAATAAAAATGTTTCAGCAGCCAAACGGAGCTGCGACCCTCTGCGTCTTAAAACGTCGATCGGTTAGGCAACCACTTTGACACCTTCCAGGTCTGGGTACAGTTTTTATTTAATACGCGTCTTTTTTGTTTTTTTAAATGAGACGTTTGTCTTACTGGATTGCTTGTTATTCTATAATATGAATATGACTTCGATTTTGCTGTGTTCGACGACAACGTTTTTTAACGTTTTTCACTATTAATTCGATACTGGAGCTTCCAAAGCGATTGTTATTCATTTTTAGAACGACGCCGATTTGCAAACTCCACTTTGATATTTTGGCGAAAGGTGTGTCAAACGCTAATCACTAAATTGAATTTATGAAAACCAACAATGATTGCCTGAAAACACTGCGACATTAGTTGTCTTCAATTGCAGTCAATCTTGATTGGCCGTTTCTGACAAGTTGACCAATTTCATTAGTTTGTTTATTATAGTGTTCAATAATCAATAAAATATATAACAGTAATAATCTAGTCAATAGGCTTAATTATCTAGCACAAACAAATTACTTATTTTTGGTAGAATTCGGAATTTTTATGTAAGAGGCACACTTTTAAGTGTACGATGGCTTTCATCCAATTTCGGTATGTGGAACACTGTGCATGGTATAAACAGTTAAAGTCCATTTTATTTAATGAAAAATACATGGCGAGGCATTGCCGGTGGGCATTCGGCTTTGTGGTCACGTGCGGGGAAGTGTTCCTCTCATGAATTCGACGTTATGGTCACGTTTCGACAAAATGGCCCTCTCTAGCATTCGGCGTTGTGGCCAAGTTCGGCGAAGTGTAACTCTCGTGAATTCGACGTTGTGGTCACGTTTCGACAAAGTGGCCCTTTATAGCATTCGGCGTTGTGGCCAAGTTCGACGAAGTGTACCGCTCGGGAATTCGACGTTGTGGTCACGTTTCGACAAAGTGTCCACCCCCTGTTAATCAAAGCTTTACATTTTACACTTTCCACGCAAACTAGACTCTGATCGGGTAAGATCGGGTTCGCAAATACTGCTTAATGATTTTCGACGAAGTGGACACTTTCGGCAAAGTGTCCTTCATCAGCATTCGACGTTGTGGTCACGTTCCGCGATATGGTCATCATATGATATTCGACGTTGTGTACACGTTCGACATTGTGGACCTTTTAAAATCGATTCGACGTTGTGGATATTCGACAATGTGTCCGGTTCCCGGCTGCATATGCACCAGGATTTGGCTGCTTTTGGACGCTAGCGTCCCTTTCAGAGGCACAATGAGCCGGCGGCGAATAATGCGGGACACAACACAATATATGAAGCACTGTTTAGGGCTGTTATTAACTCGCTTCGTACTGCTGATAATTCGGGTTATTCCTCGAACAAAACTGCACTATCGATGCATTCCTTCACGAACTCGCGACGCGTTATACTCTATAGTCATTGACAGCGTATACATCAATTATTACTCTATAGTGCTAAACTACATAAATAAACATAAAAGCACTTACTGTCAGGCTTCATTGCTAATTAGCCTATAATGAACAGATATAAAATAAGTAAATACAGGTGGCACGAATTAACCCGTTTCATATTCTACAAACATTATGAGATTTTATATACAAGAATTTGAGCAGGACATGCAAGTGCTCTTTGAAGGCGAGCGTAGCAGGGCCAATTCCATAAGCTGACAATTCCGCAATTGATAAAAATTAGATCAAACAAGCTGGATTGTGGCTGGCATCTCCATGGCGCCGGTTGGCGGAGCTAATGCATGGCTGAGGCAACTAAAGGTGTGGTTTTGGAAGAACCTGTTAATGAAAAAGCATAAAATTTAGACCAAATCAGCCCAGCAACATACGTCAGCTGAAAAGAATTGCAAGTTAACGTTTCAAATGTGCGATTAGCCTTAAATGAAGTAATTTGTTGTTTTCCCGCCGTTTTGTATTGACTTTTTACCAGTTTTTTAATGTCTGGCGTGACTTGAAGATAACGAAGTTTTTGTGGTGTGACAAAGTTTTGGCCGATCAGCGGCTGTAGTAATAAGAAACTAGGAACGTTTGGGGCATAACTATTTTGTGGCTATAAATAGGTCGGAAATAGATGTGAGAGGCATTATATTATTATTCCCTGGGAAATATAAGTTGTTACGAGTTGACTCCGCCTTTTTGCAATCTAGAATAATTATAATTAGAATTCAAGCATTTATGCCAATTTCAATGTAAACATACCTATGCGTATTTCACATGTAAAACTGGATCTGATGACATTTGTCTCATTACGTAAAACAGTCAACAAATGGACGGAAAACTCGATAAATTAGAAACCAACGCTGTTGATGTCGGGATAAAAGTAAATCAAAGTAAAACCATGCGAATGTGCATATACCGGGTGGTTGGTCAATGGTAAGCAGGAATATGCATAACCGTGATAAGCCATTTAAATTACCTATGTTTAGAGGTATGACCAACCACCCTGTATAATAAACGAGATCACCCTATCAATATTGATCAAACCCCAATAAAATGCGTCGAAGAGTTTTGTTACTTAGTATCAATGTTAAACAAAGAAGGCGGAATCGAAGTTAATATTATGAACCATATAAATTGAGCTAAAAGTGCCGCTGTGTTGTTAAATCCTGCCTGGAAAGCATCACATTAATCAATCAAAACAAAACTCAGAATTTTTAACACAAATGTGGAGTCTGTACTGTTGTATGGAAGTGAAACGTGGTTCGTCACAAAGATCGTAACTGATAAATTACAAAAGTTCGTCAATCGATGCCTCCAAAGGTTTTTAAACATCCGATGGCTGGAAATAATAACAAACGAAAAACTCTGGAGAAAGACTAACCAGAATTCAATCAAGAAAAGAAAATGGAGATGGATCGGCTAAACACTCAGGAGAAACTAGAATAGTATAGAGAGGCAAGCACTAGAATGGAACACGTAAAGGAAACTGAAACCATGACGCCCTAAAACAGCTTGGCTTAGAAGCGTGGAAGGTGAAGTGAGAAGCACAGGCCTTTTTGGAGGAAGATCAAGCTACAGGTGAGAAATCGCATTCGATGGAAACATTTTATTGACTCCCTATGCCCCTGATTAGAAGTTCCAGGACCATATTATTTTATCATTATAAAAGTAGATCAATAGACCATTTACAAATTGTTTAATAAAACTGGAGAAGTAATGCAAGCCCTACACCAAAGTAAAATTGATGTAGCTGTTCTAACCGAAACCAAGAAAATGGGAAGAGGAAATGAGGAAATAATGGATTATGTACATATTTGGTCCGGTGTCGATAAATCTAGAAGGGCAGCTGCCGGTGTATCGATACTAATAAATAAGAAGCAAAAGAAATATATAAAGAACTACGGATGTATATCAGAAAGGCTTATTACTGTGACTTTGTCCATATATGGACATGAGACTACCATAATAGGGGTTTATGCACCCACAGATGACTTAACACAACAGATAAAGGAAATATTTTACGAAGATCTAACAAAAGTAATAGATACCATTCCTAAACACCAGGAGAGTAATAACTAGAGATAAACGCTAGAGTGGGATCCAAACAACAGGATGACGTAGTAGAACAGTACGGTGAAGCAATCGTTAACAAGTCAGGAGAAATGTTGATAGAGCGTTGTAAACAATACCACCTAAAAATTTTAAATGGGTTTTTTGTGCACAAAAATATACATAGATATACCTGGGAACGACCTTCTTTACGAAAAAAATCTGTTATAGATTATTGTATAATGAAACAGAAAACCAAATTCAAAATCCAAGATGTTAGGGTCAAGAGAGGAGCAAAATGTGGATCAGATCACTATATTGTAGAAGCAAGACTAATATGCCCTTTTGACAAAAGAAACAAAAGCCTAGAAACAAACACAGTCGAACAACATATAATAACGTCAGAACAAAAATATAAATTGTTCTTACTCCAACAGCAAAGTATTGCAACATTATATGAAAATAGACTAAAAAATTAACTTGCCAAAATAAATATTAGTGAGAATGTTGAAACGGAATATGAAAACATTAAAAATGCTTTACACTCGGCAGCATTGCAAGCTTAAGGTACAATAACCCCAAGAAAAAAGAAACAAAAACCCCTTTGGACGACGGAAGAAATACAAGATTTAGTTAAAGAAAAAAATTATCTATACAATAAATGGATAACAAACAGAAATAATGAAGCTCGAGAACAATATAAAGAAAAAAATCGTCAATTAAGGAGATAAACTAAAAAAATTTAAAAAGTAGAAAGTCTAATTGGAGGATTACAGTTATCTGAAGTTTGGAAAACTATTAAACATATGAAAACAAATGAAGGGAGTAGTGCTCTGAATCTAATAAACAAGGAAGAATGGGAAAAATACTATAAGACACTTTTAACAAAAAACAATAGACCGAGTACACCCACGCAAGAAAATTAAGTATAAGACAATCGACTATCAATAACTGAAGAAGATGTTAAAAAACAAGTGCAGAATATGAAAAAATCTAGATCCGCTGGTCCTGGATATGTACCTATAGAAATCAAATACGGAGGCCAAGAAATTATTAAACGGCTGACAAATTTAATGAATAACTGTTGTGAAACTATACAAATACCACAAGAATGGAAAACTGCATATATGGTTTCCATATTTAAAAAAGGATGTAGAAAAGATCCAAGCTGCTCTAGAGGTATCAGTATCACCAGTAGTATTAGTCGCCTGTTTTGGAAAAATCTTTCAAAATAGACTACGAGAAGACATGAAAGATAAGATAGGCGAAGATCAAAGTGGTTTCACTCCAGGACGCTCAGATGTGGATAACTTGTTTATACCACAACAAGTAATGGAAAAGAGGATATCTGTAGGAGAAGAGTTGCATATGATTTTTGTGGATTTAAAAAGCTTATGACTCCATACCACGGGAGAAATTATGGGAAGCTCTACGCAATTTAGGAATAGATGGTCGGGTGTTAGCCATAACTCAAAAACTGTACGAAGATAATATAGCTTACATCAAAGTGGGGAGACAGTTATCATATCCGACAATTACAACAAAAGGATTAAGACAAGGTTGCAGCTTGTAGCCGCTTTTATTTAACTTATATGTGGAAAGAGCTTTACAGAACTGGAAGAGAAGTTGCGAAGGCATGGGGGTACCCATTAACGAACACAGATTATTCACGTTATGTTTTGCTGATGACCAAGTAGTCCTAGCACAAGACGCGTATGACCTTGAATTTATGGTAAAAAGGTTATATGGAGAATATCAAAAATGGGAGTTGCAGATAAGCCTAAAAAAGACAGCATACTTGGTAATAAACAGTTTATACGATCGTCAGCCGGAATTTAAAAATTAAGCCGTCAATCGATGGTAAACAATAAGCCATAAAAATCCCAAATTCTACAGAAACCAGCCCAGATGACAATTCTCGAGCCTTTGCATAAATCATTTTGGTAGCCAAGAAAATAAGGGCGGAAGCAATAAATTCCAAAAGGCAGTAACAAGTTCGCTCAAAAAAGCTCAAACCGTTATCCGTCACTCACTTGTATTTGTAAAAACGTCAGAGCAAGTACTCGAAAAACGCATGGGACGGGAAAACGACAATTAAGCTACATAATGAAAGCATCCAAAAGTGTCCAAGCACTCGCCGGGACCATAATTTACGGAGCGGGGGTAACAGATCCTCGGGTGCTCTACCAAAATCATAAAATTAACTGATCGGCGTAATAAAGGCCGAAACCAACCGTCACCGGTCACTGGCCAAAAAGAGCCCTTAAGGGCGCTCGGGCAAACTATTATATATGCAGAAACAACAACATTTATTTTAATTATTGGTGCCGGGGAAATTGAACTATCCAGTGTTGAGTATCAAAAATGGCACAGAACTACAAGGAAGAAGAAAGACTGCGACACTACCCAAAATCTAGCGAATTAACGGCACGCGTAGGGAAATTCATCCCATTCACGTCGGGTTTGGATCCAAAAATTAAATGAACACAACCGTATAATTCGTCTCAATCACGTCGTGTTTAGGTTCAAAATTCAAATGGATTTTTGAGCAATATAATGCGGCCAAATTCAACCCGCTAATTAGACACGCCAGGAAATCAGCTTTACGCATTTCACAAACGCATAATTCATCTCAATCACGTCGTGTTTAGGTTCAAAATTCAAATGGATTTTTGAGCAATATAATGCGGCCAAATTCAACCCGCTAATTAGACGCGCCAGGAAATCAGCTGTACGCATTTCACAAACGCATAATTCATCTCAAGCACGTCGTGTTTAAATTTCAAATTCTAGTGGATTTTCGAGCAATATAATGCGGCCAACTTCAACCCGCTAATTAGACGCGCCAGAAAATGAGCATCACGTATTGCACAATAGCATAATTCGTCCCAATCACGTCGTGTTTAGATGCAAAATTCAAGTAAATTTACCAGCAATATAATGCGGCCAAAATCAACCCGCTAATGAGACGCGCCAGGAAATTAGCATTAAGCATGGCCCCAATCGAATAAATGAGCGCCCCCAGAAATGTGTCTTCGCGCCACGGGCCAATAAGCATCGAAAGAACGGGGGCACAAAGGAGCTGGACCCTTTAAATAGAGAAACCCTGGCATCAGAAAAATCACTCTCGGTCCGAGTCCCAGCAACCAACAGCCATCCAAGGATCCACAGCCGCCTCCAGTCCAATCCACCTAAAAGGAAGCTGCCCCGCCTGGACTCTGCTGCTCCCGGACTGGCTGCCTATCTGGACTCTGCCTATCCATTCGGGAAAGCTGCCCTTCTGGACTCTGCCGTTTCCCGAGCTGGCGCTTTGCTGGACTTAGAGCCTATCGCCCTTGCTGGACTTCGCACAGCCGCTTTCCTGGACTCTGCCGCCAGCCGTCTCCGAAAACTTGGACGTCAAGCCACTTCTGCCGCCGCCCCAAAAGGAAGATCATCGCCCGTACCTGCTGCCTACGCGTTCCCAGGACGTCAAGCCCCTTCAGCCGCCGCCCCCGAGAGGACGACAAGCGCCCGCTCCTGCAGCCCCAGCCGCTTCTAGGACGCTGCGCCCTTCAGCCGCCGCCTCCGAAGGATCCCACCAGCCGGCCGTCGAGCCTAAGGATAGAAATTTGTTGTAGTATTCTAACGATCGAAGAAATTCATTGAAGAGTAAGCATTAGCCCGATTATAGTAGATTTAGAGGTAGCAAATATAAATTAATTATTTAATTCTAAACAGCGCAAAACAAAATTCTAATATACTGTGAAAACCCTTAGTAGTAACGTAATTAGTTGCTCTATCAGATTGCATACACTGGCCTTCCTGTTTTCTTTGCGTGGACAGCATATTCACTTACCTTTTTCCCCGTCTTCAACTGGTTCATCCGTATCTTCAACCGTAGGTTCGTTTTAGTAAGTGTGGGATATTCGTAGAAGCACGTTCTGCTGTATGTGGTTGCACTGATTCAAAACCCAATGTTTTTAAAAATAAGTGACGTGTATCTTTTTTGTCTAGCATATTAGCTTGAAGTGCAACGTAACTGTTTATTCCGGCTATATTCATCAATGTAAAAAAAATTTAGTCATACGCCATCTGCAGGTAATTGCAGGATATTGACTAGCAGCTTTTTAATTTGCCAACTAGATCTACACCAATCTTTAGAATATCTCTGGCCAAGTGAACAGACGTAAAACAGCTATTAAAGTACGTTTTTTTCCTATAAAAATTTTCAATGTCAAGATAAAATTGGCAAAACTGCTTTTTTAAATTATTAAAAATTTATTTTCGTCAAGTTTTTCTGTAAATGAAATTGTCAGCTTTTCTTTTTTGAAAATGAATACGCGTAAAAAACGAAATCTTTTAAAATTAAATGTAAAAAATGCAATTCTGAGTTGTGCAGAGGAATTGTTAGATCTGCAGCCTAACATTCCAAAAGAAGAAGTTTGCGAAAGATTACCTAAAAACAAAACTCCTTTAATCCCAGATTTTAAATTTCCCCACCAATTTTTAGTTCTAAAAAGTTACTAAAACAAATTTTAGCAACATATTTTTTTAAAGGAATCCAAGTAATGCCAACATAAATCCTAAATTCTTTGACCTTCAAAATTTTTATAGGAAAAAGACGTACGAGGGGAACTAGAAAAGTTATCTACCTAACTATGAAACGAATTACATACGGTTGTTTCAATACTTTTATTTTTCAATATAATCTCCCTCAACTTCAACGCACTTATGCCATTTGTCCTTCAAAGAGTTAATGCCCGTTGAAAAAAAAGATTCTCTTGGGTCTCAAAATAGGCCTTGACTGCCTCATTCAAATGCTCGTCTGTTTCAAACGATGCCCTCTGGAGATTCTTTTTTAGGTTTCTGAATAGATAGAAGTCGGAAGGTGCCAGATCCGGACTATAAGGTGGATGATTTAGCTCAATAAAGCGGTATTCCTGCAGAATTGGTTTGATTTTGGCGGCCTCTGCACGGTCGCATTGTGATGAAGAATGAGCGATTCACCTTGTGATAAATTTGGACGTTCTTTCACAATAGCTGTACGCAGCTTTTTGAGGGTGTTACAATAAACCTCTGCAGTGATTGTAGAGCCTTTAGGCATATATTCAATCAAAAGAATACCTTGCATGTCCCAAAAGATGGTTGCCATGAGTTTCCAGCTGAAGATTGCGTGCGGGCCTTCTTTGGGGGAGGAGACCCCTTATGCACCCATTGCATAGACTCTAATTTCGTCTCAGGGTCCCAGTGATGTACCCAAGTCTCATCATCAGTCACTATCCGCATTAAGAAGTCGGGGTCCGCTTCCGAAGATTCCAAATTGTTTCTACAAATTTGCTGTCTACGCAACTTTTGCTCAGGAGACAATAATCTGGGAACCCACTTTGCTGAAACTTTACTCATGCCCAGTTTGTCGTGCAGTATTGTCAAAACGCTAGGTTCGGATATTTCCAATGCTGTAGTAATGGTGAAGACTTTTATACTGCGATCCTCAAGAACCGTAGCTTCCACTTTCTTGCACGTTTCAACATTTGTCGCTTCTGCAGGTCTTCCACTTCTGGGATCATCTTCTATAGATTCCCGTCCCCACCGAAATTGTTTTGACCAAAATTTAATTGTGAAATATGACGGAGCATCGTCTCCATACGCCGCAATCATTCGTTCGCGAATCTTTTTCGGATTGTTGCCTTCCTTTGTAAGGAATTTTATTACATTTCGATGCTCTAATTTGAAAAGACTCATTTTTAGACACAAAACACTCCACAAAATATAAAATTACTGGCGGATATGAATCAAATTTTTCATGCAACAATGAAGACTTGTCACTGTTTGACATTACAAGCTGAAGATTATCAATTGTTTCTATCATGGCTAGGTAGATAATTTTTCTAGTTCCCCTCGTACTTTACATGCTAGATATCTACCTGGGCTTGCAATCGCTTTAACTGCAAACTTTACAACACTAGCCGGACTGCTAGTTGTATATTTGAAATGGACCTTCCGGTTGCTTCCCAGCATGCATTTCCATTTTCACATAATAGCAGTGAGCAACGATAAAAGGAAAATGTTGAACCCATACTTATTCGGATTGTTTGGGATGTACTTACTGTCGATGCTGAAAACTGCAACCCCTTCGAAATGCAGCCAACATCTTATCCAATATTCCATGGATCGTCTAAGTTAGTTGATTTGATTTGA
Source organism: Agriotes lineatus (assembly GCA_940337035.1). Lineage (NCBI taxonomy): Eukaryota > Metazoa > Arthropoda > Insecta > Coleoptera > Elateridae > Agriotes > Agriotes lineatus. Next base: position 21,920 of record CALNHX010003770.1, on the reverse strand, counting down.
GCACACCTGCTAGGTACAAAAGTCCAGAATAACATTTGATTTAATTTACAGCTAACATTGGTGCACAGTGCATCCCACTCATGTGCATAATTTGACCCTAGTTTCTTCAAATACGTACCTAACAAACGACAATTAAATAAAGGAAAACTTTACCAAAAACGTGTTTTTCTTGAATTTGAGTGTAACATGGTGGCTTTTAATGTATATTGACGTTATGCAGAGAGCTCAACTCAAATTGGTAAATTTAATAATTTCGGACACTAAAAAATGCAGAGATATAAAGAATGTTCCATTTAAAATAGTCGAAATAGTTAAATTTGCAAAGCTATCTGTACAGTTTTAATACCCACCGAACAAAAGGAGAACTATTTGAACATTTAACATAGTTACGTATAGAATTTCAAGTCCATGAAGTTGGCCGGACCATTGTCGAATTTCAACTCCACTATTATTGTAATAATTAGTGCTTAATTGGATCATATTAGCACACTGGGTCCGTAATTAGTACACCTATATTTTAGGAGTTTTTGGAATTTTACGTTGGCACGGTCAGATTCACGGCATCTGGACCATTTTCGAATTTCAAACTCCACTATTATTGTAATAATTAGTGCATAATTGGATCATATTAGCACAGTGGGTCCCGTAATTAGCACACATATATTTTAGGAGTTTTTGGAATTTCACGTTGGCGCGGCCAGATTCACGGCATCTGGACCATTTTCAAATTTCAACTCCACTATTATTGTAATAATTAGTGCTTAATTGGATCATATTAGCACACTGGGTCCGGTAATTAGCACACCTACATTTTAGGAGTTTTTGGAATTTTACGTTAGCGCGGCTAGATTCACGGCATCTGGACCATTTTCAAATTTCAACTACACTATTATTGTAATAATTAGTGCTTAATTGGATCATATTAGCACACTGAGTCCCGTAATTAGCACACCCATATTTTAGGAGTTTTTGGAATTTTACGTTGGCGCGGGCAGGTTCACGGCATCTGGACCATTTTCAAATTTCAACTCCACTATTATTGTAATAATTAGTGCTTAATTGGATCATATTAGCACACTGGGTCCCGTAATTAGCACACCTACATTTTAGGAGTTTTTCGAATTTTACGTTAGCGCGGCTAGATTCACGGCATCTGGACCATTTTCAAATTTCAACTACACTATTATTGTAATAATTAGTGCTTAATTGGATCATATTAGCACACTGAGTCCCGTAATTAGCACACCCATATTTTAGGAGTTTTTGGAATTTTACGTTGGCGCGGGCAGGTTCACGGCATCTGGACCATTTTCAAATTTCAACTCCACTATTATTGTAATAATTAGTGCTTAATTGGATCATATTAGCACACTGGGTCCCGTAATTAGCACACCTACATTTTAGGAGTTTTTCGAATTTTACGTTGGCGCGGCTAGATTCACGGCATCTGGACCATTTTCAAATTTCAACTACACTATTATTGTAATAATTAGTGCTTAATTGGATCATATTAGCACACTGGGTCCCGTAATTAGCACACCTATATTTTAGGAGTTTTTGGAATTTTACGTTGGCACGGTTAGATTCACGGCATCTGGACCATTTTTGAATTTCAACTCTACTATTATTGTAATAATTAGTGCATAATTGGATCTTATTAGCACAGTGGGTCCCGTAATTAGCACACCTATATTTTAGGAGTTTTTGGAATTTCACGTTGGCGCGGCCAGATTCACGGCATCTGGACCATTTTCAAATTTCAACTCCACTATTATTGTAATAATTAGTGCTTAATTGGATCATATTAGCACACTGGGTCCCGTAATTAGCACACCTACATTTTAGGAGTTTTTGGAATTTTACGTTAGCTAGGCTAGATTCACGGCATCTGAACCATTTTCAAATTTCAACTACACTATTATTGTAATAATTAGTGCTTAATTGGATCATATTAGCACACTGGGTCCCGTAATTAGCACACCCATATTTTAGGAGTTTTTGGAATTTTACGTTGGCGCGGGCAGGTTCACGGCATCTGGACCATTTTCAAATTTCAACTCCACTATTATTGTAATAATTAGTGCTTAATTGGATCATATTAGCACACTGGGTCCCGTAATTAGCACACCTACATTTTAGGAGTTTTTGGAATTTTACGTAAGCGCGGCTAGATTCACGGCATCTGGACCATTTTCAAATTTGAACTACACTATTATTGTAATAATTAGTGCTTAATTCGATCATATTAGCACACTGGGTCCCGTAATTAGCACACCTATATTTTAGGAGTTTTTGGAATTTTACGTTGGCACGGTCAGATTTACGGCATCTGGACCATTTTCGAATTTCAACTCCACTATTATTGTAATAATTAGTGCATAATTGGATCATATTAGCACAGTGGGTCCCGTAATTAGCACACCTATATTTTAGGAGTTTTTGGAATTTTACGTTGGCGCGGCCAGATTCACGGCATCTGGACCATTTTCAAATTTCAACTCCACTATTATTGTAATAATTAGTGCTTAATTGGATCATATTAGCACACTGGGTAGCGTAATTAGTACACCTACATTTTAGTAGTTTTTGGAATTTTACGTTAGCGCGGCTAGATTCACGGCATCTGGACCATTTTCAAATTTTAACTACACTATTATTGTAATAATTAGTCCTTAATTGGATCATATTAGCACACTGGGTCCCGTAATTAGCACACCCATATTTTAGGAGTTTTTGGAATTTTACGTTGGGGCGGCCAGATTCACGGCATCTGGACCATTTTCAAATTTCAACTCCACTATTATTGTAATAATTAGTGCTTAATTGGATCATATTAGCACACTGGGTCCCGTAATTAGCACACCTACATTTTAAGAGTTTTTGGAATTTTACTTTGGCGCGGCTAGATTCACGGCATCTGGACCATTTTCAAATTTCAACTCCACTATTATTGTAATAATTAGTGCTTAATTGGATCATATTAGCACACTGGGTCCCGTAATTAGCACACCTACATTTTAAGAGTTTTTGGAATTTTACTTTGGCGCGGCTAGATTCACGGCATCTGGACCATTTTCAAATTTCAACTCCACTATTATTGTAATAATTAGTCCTTAATTGGATCATATTAGCACACTGGGTCCCGTAATTAGCACACCCATATTTTAGGAGTTTTTGGAATTTTACGTTGGGGCGGCCAGATTCACGGCATCTGGACCATTTTCAAATTTCAACTCCACTATTATTGTAATAATTAGTGCTTAATTGGATCATATTAGCACACTGGGTCCCGTAATTAGCACACCTACATTTTAAGAGTTTTTGGAATTTTACTTTGGCGCGGCTAGATTCACGGCATCTGGACCATTTTCAAATTTCAACTCCACTATTATTGTAATAATTAGTCCTTAATTGGATCATATTAGCACACTGGGTCCCGTAATTAGCACACCCATATTTTAGGAGTTTTTGGAATTTTACGTTGGGGCGGCCAGATTCACGGCATCTGGACCATTTTCAAATTTCAACTCCACTATTATTGTAATAATTAGTGCTTAATTGGATCATATTAGCACACTGGGTCCCGTAATTAGCACACCTACATTTTAAGAGTTTTTGGAATTTTACTTTGGCGCGGCTAGATTCACGGCATCTGGACCATTTTCAAATTTCAACTCCACTATTATTGTAATAATTAGTGCTTAATTGGATCATATTAGCACACTGGGTCCCGTAATTAGCACACCCATATTTTAGGAGTTTTTGGAATTTTACTTTGGCGCGCTCAGAATAATGGCATCCGGAACATGTTGGAATTTTAACTCCATTAGTTATAGTAGTTGGAATGCGCAACTTTGCCCTAATTTAAATGATTTCATACCTCTTAAGATAAATGAGATCCCCATGGTTAAAGTCCAAAAAGGGACACCCTGTATATAATGCAAGCTATTTGAAGAACTTTCAAAATGTAGATGCGTTGATGGAAAAAATCACGGAATAAAATATTTGGTGAAAAATTTTACAGTACAGTTACAATTGAGATTACGTATTAGTTTTTATTCATTACATTACTGTATACAATTGGTAATTATTTATCCTGTAAACATAAAAATAAAGAAAATAGTAAGTTATCTATACATAATAAAAATCAATCGCCCTGTGTTAGTAATGCAAAAACTCGAGAACGACTTAACCGATTTGGATGCTTTTTTTGTTCGCCCTACTCCCGAGGTAGTTTAGCAAAAAAGAAAATTCTGAAAAATCCAAAGAGAAAGCCGGAAAATTGGAAAATATTGAAATTGTGTTTTTCTATACACTGTACGACTTTTATGATTCTGTGCTTAATGGTTTGAAGAGTTTTCCCCATTATGTCATAATCCAAAACAACGTTTGCCGGGTCAGCTAGTATAATATAATTTTAGTAATACTTAAGAAATATAGTTTCAAAATTGTAAGGATGAGTGAACGTTTGAAATTCTTCAATAAATGCAAAAAATTATCATTAACACCTAAATTCTTACAAAGAAATTATAATAACATCAAATTTGAAAATAAAAACAATTTTAAAAAATTTTACAATATTTTATCGCTTATCACTTATAATTAATGACTTATATTGCTATTTAAATTATTTAAAACAAAAAATCAGAAATACTAAATATTTTATTGAAAAATCATATACACAAGATAAAATCATAAATTTCTTATTAAAATTGACAAATCAAATTAAAAAATTAACATATAAAACAGTACTTAAACATAACAAAAAACTGAAATTTTAAAAATAAAACAAATACAAGAAAATACGCCTTATTTTAATATTTCAAATCAAATCAATAAACCTAATAAAAGCTGGATAAAAAACTTAAGCGACATTCAAATACCACAAAATGTCCAAGAAATATTAGAATTAGCTCACGTCGACAATGTTGGAATAAAATGCTTCTCAGTAATAATTGTACTTCTAACTTCTATACTGCATGCAACGTTCTACGCACAACCTACATTTTTACAATGAGGAATTCGGATTCAAAATTGCTCACCTTTTTATTAATAACCACGACACGACACTAATCACGAACGATAAATAATGGTCAGAAATTAGCAACACCGTTATTTCAAAAAACGTTTATTAGCAAGTTCGCTCCTGGAACTGACCCGTTCTAGCACGAAGTTTTTTAAAATCTAAAATCTAAAATTTTAACAGTTTACCGGAGAAACTACAAAAAATGTGCAGATCTGGGCAAATGGGTCAAGTTAAGACGTTAATCCTTTCATAGCAAATGACTGCAAACCCAGATGGCACTTAAGATTTAAGGGCTGGTATATTTATTACTGACACATTTTCAAATCACTTTCACTCGATACAACTCTGGGACAAGAATGAACCGAAATGTTGGAAGCTCGTTTACAAAAAAGGGTTGTTAAACAGCAAATAAGTGTATTTATGTGCAATTTGGAATGAATCATAAACTTTCCAAATGTTAAGTGTGCCTAGCCTTATTGCATTCAAGGAAGAATGTTAAGCTTACCTTTGTTATAATAATCCAGATGCTTCCCTAATTACTTTTACAGATGCTCACAATGATGCACTTTTATGTAACAATTATTGTTGTTCTTTAAAAATATTCTAGGTATTGAACCATTCAAATTTTGCCGCCTTATTGGCTGCTACCGCATGCGCGCCCCTGTGAAATTTAATTATATCTTAAGAAATTCTTAGGACTAGGTTAAAAGTTGGGTCACTCTCAAGGTCGGGTCTTAGAATCAGCTGAGACTAAATTAAGACTGTATAAACACGTCACTGGCAACTAAATAATTCACCTTTGCTAATACTAATACTAATATTAGGGCTAATAGAGTTCTATAAACCAGCCTTAATTGCTTAAAGAAACTATTTCCACCATTATATTGGAAAGAATTAAGAAAAAACTGTACTTTTTACAAATAAAAAATTAATAATTAAATAAACGTAAATATTTGAGGCTTTGTAAGTTATCGTCTTTTTGTTAAGCTGTCGTTAATAAATAATATTCAAATTTAACCTAGTTAATCTGCACTGTTTGTGACACCCGATACACACACTGTTAGATTAATTGTTAAAGCCTACTCAATTTTACAAAATTTAAAAACGAACTAAAGTTAGCAGACTATGTAGTAATAAATATAGATTCTAAATACCAAGAAAAGTATCCCGAATTATCATATTTGTTTTTCTTCTGGAATCTACTAATTCCGGCAGCAACGCAAACGTATAAAAGTAGTTTTTTTTAAATCGGCAGTGAAGAACACCGAAATCGTCATTAAATACGAGCAATCGGCAGTGAAGTAAACCATTGTTTTACGCAGGGGCGGACTGGGACTAATAGGCCCGGGATGCTGGATGCCTGGAGGGCCCGCGGCCCCCACGAGGTTGTGCGGTATAGTTCGGGCCTGGGGCGAAGCCCCGCCGCCGGAGACAATAATGCCGACGCCGAAAATTTTTTTCGCTGGTGCGATACATTTTATGGCCTAAAACGCTATTTTAGGACGCGATTAACAGGCGCCAACTAGTAACTACCACCTACTAGTAACACTACCTGAGCGCGCAGTTCAAATCTTGCGAAAATTATATTCGAGGAAGGCCTACGACCAATAATGTAACTAGCAAAATACCAAATTGTCACTCGGAACCTGCGAGCTTGTGAGTGGATTTGGCAAGGGGCAAGGTGGCGGTCAGCGGCGAGTCTCAATGTACTGAACATGTTGATCGAATCATGCATTGCATAACTTTCTAATAAGCATCTTATTGAATAAGTAGATATATTAATGTATATATTATATTTTGTTGCAGCCTTTCGTGATCCATTGGTATTAATGTTTTAAGTTTATGGTAACAACAAACTACATACTTTCTTATTTTTCACATCTTCTACGTTTCGAAAGACTAGGCTTTCATTCTCAAGAAGATTAAGGCATAAAAACAGAAATAGAATTATTAAAACTACTTCATAAACAAACAACATATAAATATATATGAATGAATCTATATACATCCTCATTGTGTAAGTAACATCATTTTTTTATTAAAATTTAGGCTGGGATTATTATTGTTATCTATACTGTTAAAGGTGATTAGCTCCACTTTGTGTGCCCAAATTATGTTATCGTATATTATAATTGAATTTTATTTAATTTAATTGCCCTATTTATGTATTTTGGATATTCAAAATTATTTTCTGCTAGCCCGAGTAGATACACTTGACTGAAAATCAGATCGGATTCTTTTTAATCTAGATTGCTTACATTCTGAAATCTGATGTTCCTATATTATTATGACAACTCAAAACTTCTGTCAACTGACACTTCAAACTAGTTTTGAAAATTCAATTACAAATACTTCATGGTTACATTTGTCATACGACAATCTCAAATAATAAGTACTTCCTTAATTAAAATTAACTCACTTTACTTTTTATTTTCTTTCAGTTCTTATTTTAAATTACCTGGATTCTGTTATCTTTTATTAAACCTAACACTCTCTGCTGATAAACCCAATACGTCCAACTCTGCAACTGACCACGCTAAAAAACTGCTCCACTCAAAGCCACGGCGAAGGCTTCAACTGATAACCAACTGCCAAGATGTCCAGACTCCGGATCCAAATCAACACAGGAACCCAGCTCGCCACAAGAATCGGCATCTACACCACAGTAATCATCAAAATAGACCTCAGCAGCAGATGCGTTACTTTAATGTTGAATCAAATCACATATATGAATTCTGCTACAACCCAGCACCATGAATCTTGACCAAAGGCAAGCCACCAGATATCACTTGACAAGCCTTACAAATTTGCTGACTCTGCTAATGATGTCGATTCAATCCACCTTCCTTGTAAAGCGTTCCTTGTTATCCAATTCAGTCGATGCAAATGTAATTCCACAATAAACTCAATTAACATTCCCTTACTTTTATTTGCCTTTGTAGATTATAATTGTATTAAATTGCTTTTCTCACCACATTCTAGTCTTCATCTATATAGTTTTCCCCTATTCTTCTTTTAATATTTTAGTTTTTAGTTTTCTTCATCCCGCCAATTTGTATGTAGTAGTAGTAGTAGTAGTAGTATTTTCGGGGAGACTCGTGTCTAGCAAGTAGGCCTTCATATGCCCTTTTTACCAACCCCGTGGACAAGGTCTAGGCATGCAGAGTACCAGGTACCGTTGCGGCCTCTACAAACTCAGACACCGACTTTTGACACATTCTGTGATAGACAAGAAATTTAAGCCGGCCTGTCATTCGCTTGGCACTGTTTATGTTGGTGGCACTGTAAGTCTATGTCAAATCCGAGATTAGCAGGTTAGGTTTTGCGTCAATCTGTGTCAAAACTGACGTAAAACCTTACCGGCTAACCTAGAATTTGACATAAACTAACAGTGCCAAGCGTGTCAAAAGTCGGTGTCTGAGTTTGTAGGGGCCGCAACTGTGCCTTAGCCCTACTTAGAATTTTACCGAGAGTAAGGGCCAGTTCTACAAACCAAGGATAATGTTATTCGGGGAATAAATACCCTAGAAACGATTGTTGTAACAAAGGAAACTATGACAATTATACCTCGGATAGCTTATTCTAGGTATATACTTGCATTGTAGAAGCGGCCCTAAGGAGTTCCAACCCTAGCAAAAGATCTTTTACATGCTACACATCGTAGTAGCATGGGACCCACGACTTTACATCACTTCCGAATGATGGCATTCTGTAGAGGCTTGCATCAGCATTTTTTTATTTTTAAAAACCGCACCGGGAGCGGGGATCGAACTCTCGACCCTTAGATCAGTAGCCAGAATGCTTACCACTAAGCTATGGAGCCCGGCAATTTGTATGTAATTTTAACCCTTTTATTATTACAAATATTTATTTTTTTAAACTTATAAAAGGGTTTATTTCTTAATTTCAAATTTTACAAAATTAAATTACATCATTTTGGTTCCTCCTTAGCGATCTAGTTTATTTTTTTCAGTCCAACGCACTATTAAAGCTTTATTATTTGATTAATACCTACTATGTTAAATAGTATTTCGGAAAAATATTTGTAATTAACTTCCAATTTCATTTCAGATATTAAATTAAGTTAAAATCCTACTTTTTCTCAATTAGCTTCATTTAATTAAATTATATATTGTATTTCCTTTCTTTTCTAAATTAATCTTAATAATTTTGATATACATTTCACATCTAAATTCATCTTTAGAATTTTTAATACTTTTTCTTTTAATCTTATTAATCTGATTTTTAGACCCTTGTACCAATATCATAACAATACATTATATATTACTAATTGAACTACTTCAACAACAATTTACTGAGGAGTTTGCTGCCACTGTCAACGCAAGGGCTTGTTCTCTGCTTTCCGGCTGTCGATCGCGACGCGCGCTATTTCAAATACTAATCGAGTGGGGTTTGGATTTTTTATACACAAAGAAGTATTTACATCAATAAGATATTTCCGGTGCTGTAGGATTTTGGGGCCCCTAAAGCGCTATTTTTAATTACATTTAAATAATACATGGATTACAAATTAATTGTGAGGCGTGTGCATGTGTAAACGCCCTAGTGGTGTTGTATTTTAGTTTAAAGCCTGCGGGCCCGGACGGCTCAAGGGCCCGGGATGCGATCGCATCCCGGCATCCCTAGCCAGTCCGCCCCTGGTTTTACGACTTCTTGTAGGTGGCGAGGCGATAAGTAAACGTCAACCTACAAAAGTTGGTTAGAATATTGTAATTTCGTGATTTCTCGATTTTAAAAAAACATGATGTACCCCTCCGCACTGAAGTTTCTTTATATTCCTCATGTGGTTTATTTGCCTTGGCCCTACGGCCCTCGGCAACTAAATCCACAATCGCGACAAAAAGTTAAACTTCAGTGCCTACAAACTACGGAAAAAAGAAACTTCAGTGCCGAGGGGTACATTATGGTTTCTTTAAATTGAGAAATCACGAAATTACAACATTTTAACCAACTTTTGTAGGTTATGTTGACGTCGGTTGATGTTTACCTATCGCCCCGCCGTCTACAAAAAGTTGTAAAACAATGGATTACTTCACTGTCGATTTCTCGTATTTTAATGACGATTTCGACGTCCTTCATTGCCGATTTAAAAAAAGAAACCATTTAGTTTTTGTATAAATTACTATGTACAACAATAATAAGCATGAAGTAACTTACTTATTTTGAAAGCTCAGTGCCACTGCCTTTTAAAAATTTAGGGACATGTAACTTCAACTCGAATTTTTTTGAAACATTTGAAGGTACGATGTGTTGCTTTTTTGATTTAAACAAAATGAGAAATTAAATCTAATACATATTATAAGAACCAGAACCATAAAAGCTTAAAATGCAGATGAATACATTTAATGTAGGTAATAATGTACAGTATCAAAGAGAATGAAATTAGACAAGAACAAATTTGCTCTACTTAATTTATGCAAACATTGCATCAAATGCGCTAAAAGCCGGATTTTTTTTGATAAAATATTTCAATGCGAAATGTAACCGATCAAAAGATTACAGAACATTTACCACTAATTACACAGGCCTGCAAATTGAAATTTTTTGATTTTTTTTCACCGTAATGGGTGAATCGTATGTATTTTGGTGCGCTGAGTCCAAATATGACCTCAGTTTTTCTCCAGCACGTAGGGATTTTCCGCAAAATGAAAAAGAAAGTTATGCAAAACCCGCAGTACATATAGGTAAAAATGCATTTTGAAAAAAAAATATATTACTAGTGGTTTATTTACATTTTTAAATACAATTTGATAAAAATAATATGTAGTATATACAATAAGGATTTATAATTCTTTATAATATCTACATCTTTTTCCCCCAAAACTCCGTTTTGAGCTTTTCCGTTTGTGTGGGATGTCTGGAAGTTGTCTATGAAGCATCCAACAGTAGTCTCCCACCATATTCACATCCCATCGTCCTTGGTGCCTCTGTTCCATTTCTTTGATGTCTTGGTGGAACCTCTCGCCCTGCTCTTCACTTACGGCACCAAGGTTTTCTGGGAAATAACTCAAACGGGAGTTCAAAAAGTGAAGTTTCAAGCTCATGGAGCACCCTAAGGTTTTAAAACATTTCAACATTTTATTTACAATTTCTTCATAATCCGGGTCCTTATTGTTCCCCAAAAACTTAGTCACAACTTATTTAAATGATATCCACTCCTCTTTCTCAGCTTTTTTCATCACCTTTTCAAACTGATTGTCTTCCATTAGTTTCCGAATGTCCGGGCCAACAAAAACGCCCTCCTTTAACTTTGCCTCAGACAGTCCCGGGAATTTCTTTTCAAGGTATTTGAACGTTTCGCCATCTTTTGGCAATGGCTTGACAAACTGCTTCATCAGTCCAAGCTTGATGTGAAGTAGGGGTAAAAGCACTTTTTTGGGATCAACCAAAGACTCAAAGTGAACATTTTTTTCTCCAACCTTCAAAGTTCTCGTTGGCCACACTTTTTGGCTCCAGTGCTGTGCTTTTGCCCGGCTATCCCACTCACATAGGAAACAGGGGAATTTCGTATAGCCACCTTGTGGTCCAAGCACCATAGAGATGACTTTGAGATCACCACAGATAGGCCATCCAAACTCCTTATATTTCAATTTATCAAGGATAAAAGCCATGTTGTCATACTTTTCTTTTAGATGCACAGAGTGCCCCACGGGTACAGAAGCGTATTTATTGCCGTTGTGTAGCAAAACTGCTTTTAAACTTCTTTTTAACGAGTCAATAAAAAGCCTCCATTCATCTGACACATGTTGAATGTTAAACATTGACATCAACTTGGGAACATCAGAACAATATACAAGTTCGCCATCTTGAGAAAAATTTTACTCAAATTGTTTTTCTCTGCTTCTGTACCAAGAGAATGAAGTTTCAGATCTCAACAAGTTCTTTTCTTGAAGTCTAGAGCCCAGTAATTCAGCAGACTCTTTAGAAAGCCCTAAATCACGAACGAGGTCGTTTAATTCTTCTTGTGAAAACTGTTGGGGTCCACAGTCTTCGACTTGAAACTCATCATCCAACTGCTCTGACTCGCTCTCTGATGACTCTGGCAAATCGTCAAAATTGCGTGGGGGCACTGGTACTGGAATACCGGGTCCATGAGGCACAGGCCGAAGTGCAGATTGCATGTTTGGGTAACATATATCTTTTTTATTTTTGGCATTGTACCCTTGTATGTTGCAAGAACAAAAGTAGCAGTCATCGCCGTGGTTTCTCGGCTCTCTCCAAATCATAGGCACCCCAAAACGAAAAGATTTCACCTTTCCTTTAGACCACATGCGAAGTCCTTCAACACAGCCTGAACACACTCCATGAGGGGCCCAAGATTTTTCTTGATCTCCGATCTTCACACCAAAATAGGCAAAGTACACTTTTTTAATAAACTCCGTAATACTTCGAGATTGTTTTTTTAATACAAGTTCGCCACAAATGTAACAGAAACTATCAGGATTATTAACACAAGCTCTTGAAGACATTTTGAAAGACACTTTAAGAATATTTAAATTGAAATGAACAAATCGAAGGACTACGAGGGGAATATATAGGGCAATGGGAAAATCCAGGTTTCATTTGTCAATAATGTTCACCACAATTACGCTAATTACCAGAAAGAATTTCTCCTATTTATTTATGTACTTTTAATAACAAAAACATTTATTACAGTAACATTGGAATCTGAAAACACCGAAGAAAAGTGATAAACCTTAATTGCATACTATTAAGGTAATGGGTTTCCATGATTCATACGCTGACTAATACTGTTAAATATACTAATTTTTATCATATTTCATAGTTTCTAATATAAAACTATGAAACCGAATAGGAAAAACAACTTTTTTCGGCATATTCATAAATATACGCCTTAAGGTAGGCAATCTCGCAGAAAAATACATTTTGCGGAAAATGCTTACGTGCTGGGAAAAAACTGAGGGCATTTCCGAACTCAGCGCACCAAAATACATAAGAATCACCCATTATTTTAAAGAAAAAAATTTGGTCGCAGACCTGTGTTATTGCAGCAATAATGTAATTGCAATTTAAAGGTGGTTTAGTTGCCGTGAATCTAGGCACGCCAACTGAGTTAATTTTTGAAAATGGCCATGAATCTAACTACTCCTAAATTATAAGTGTGCTAATCACGGGGCACAGTGTGCTAATATGATCCGGTTAAGCACTAATTATTACAATATTAGTGGAGTTGAAATTTGAAAATGGTCCAGATGCCGTGAATCTGGCCGCGCCAACGTAAAATTCCAAAAACTCCTAAAATGTAGGTGTGCGAGACCCAGTGTGCTAATATGATCCAATTAAGCACTAATTATTACAATAATAGTGGAGTTGCAATTCGACAATGGTCCGGCCAACTTCATGAACATTAGGATTTCAGTGTAAGTATTCGCCTTTCCTTATCTGATTTCATTTGATACCGGAATTAATTTACTTCTACTTTTCTCATTTTTTGTGTTTATTATTTCTTGCATCAACAATTACTAAATTTTTGTTTTCTAAACCAGGTTTGATGTTTGGCCAAAGTGTTATTTGTTAACCCTAGAAATAAAGCATCTTCAAAAGCTTAAATTGTTTTTTGTTCAAACTCGCATATCTGAAAAACAGTTGAAGTAAGATATCAAATAAAAGCTCATGAAAAGCGTTGTTCAAAAATACAAGAACATACAAGGCGTTCCATTAAAAAAAAGGGAAATTATTAAATTTGCAAATGTTGAACACCCTATACAGCATTAATACCCAGATCCACCATTTTACACTCGAAAAATGATTCACAAAATGTTGCCCTTAATTCAGTTATATTCTGTTACATGCAGCAGCCACCTGAAATTCAGCATTGTTTTGTATAAAATCGTTAATATATCCAAAACAGTTATCGTTAGACCCATACAGCTTTATAGTAAAATGATTAGTATTTCAACAGAAAACTTTTAATCTACTTAAATAGAGCGGATATTCCATTAAAAAGAAGTTTCATGCGCCATAATTTTTTGAGCCACCTTGTATAATCAAAAATATTTTAGAAATGTGCACCACCAAAGTACGAAACCTTCAACTTTTATGTAAGCGACTTTTATGTAGGTGACTCAATAGCTATTTAAGTAACAAGGAATGTAAGGACCTATTAACATTTGATGTAGGCAAGTTGCCTGCCGAAAATGTTAATAGGCGATACATTCCGAGTTATCTTATTACATTTTTCTCGCTGCTTATCGCAATTTTCCTAAAATTAAAAAAAAAATCGTTTGGTTTGTCACCTGTCACCAGAATTAGTTTTCGTGAGTCGTGTTACCTTGAGTGTCACATGTCACATAAACACTTGCAATTTATAAACAAAAGGTCTAAATCTGCATCCTGCTTTGCTAATTTTATTATCCTAGGAACTTAATAATAATATTAAGTTCCGTTCTCAAGGAAAAACAGCAAACAAATATAATCAGCGACTTACACGTTTTGTTACTAAGGCTGTATCACTGACTGACATGATCAGCAGCGGAAAAAAATTTAGATATATGATTTAAAAATGTTTGGACTTTCGATGGAAACGTGTTCATAAAAAGTAACAACGTTGTTCACAAAGTAATAACGATAAATGACTTCTTGAAGTTGTAATACTTAGATGTTACATGTGCAGGGCGCGATTGCATGCGAGTCTGTGCGACCTTGCAAAATAATATTTTGCTGTTAAATTTGATATATCATAGTTTAGTTAATCCTTATATTAATAACTATTGTTCTTTTTTATAGTATTAGGTTGATTAGATTTTAATAATTTTTCAAAAAATAGAGGAATTATCTTTTGATTTTGAAAATTATGTGAATCCGACGGCGGTGTGTAAGATAGAGGAGTTTAAGCTTCTATATGGTAAGCATGCAAATTATTTTCCCTTTATACAGATGAACATACGTAGTATGAACAAAAACTATGATGAGTTTATGTTATATCTTGAATCATTAGCTACAAATTTTGACATAATTATACTTACCGAAACTTGGCAAATCCAATCGAATCTTAACAGATATAACTCAAAAAACTACACTTTGCACTATTCTTGTGGTAACTTTAATCAGAATGATGGGGTAATTGTATATGTTAAAAATAGCTATAAACATTGTGTAAAGATAATCAATTTACGTTGTGGTATTTCTTTCATACGCCTCAAATGCGTAATACAATCAATCACTTATGGAATCCTGGCAACTTACTGTTCACCTGCTATTAATTTTAATGATTTTTTAGATGACTTGAGATTGCTATTATGTGATTTAGAAATTCGACAGGTCGAAATTTTTGCTGGGGATATCAATATCGACATTCTTGCAGATACTGATATCATTGCCGCTGAATATTTAAATTTATTAAATGGTTATGGGTACCTAGTTTATCTAGATAAGCCCACAAGGGTGACAGAGACCACACAATCGTGTCTTGATCATTTCTTCATCAAATGCAATGGTACGGTGATAATAAATATATATCCAGTAGTGATTAAATCGAAAATAAGTGACCATTACTCATCGGCTCTGTTAATTAAACATTTTGGTTTCAAAAAATATTAAAGATTCAATTAACTACGAGAAAACTTTAACTAAAATTGATTATATTAAATTATTTGAATATTTGTAAGCTGAAACATGGGAATGTGTTTTTGCAACTCATGATGCTGACATTGCCGCCAAATTATTTATGGAGAAATTGAAAACTTATTTATTGTCATGTCAGGTAATCATTAACGCTAAGAGCAAATACAAAACGATTAAACCGTGGATAACAAATGGATTAATATGTTCAATACGAAATAGAGATGCATTGCATGAACGTGTATTAACGAATCCTCAAAATATTAACTTAGTAGATAGATATAAAAAGTATTGAAGTAAATTAACAAATTTAATTAAAATCACAAAGAATAACTATTATAAATGTAAACTAGAAGAAACACATGATAATCTAAGGACGACATGGAAAATTATTAATGATGTAACAGGTATACAGGTAAAATCATATATTATAAATACAATTACTGATGATTCAGGAAATGAAATATGTGATACTAAAGATATTTGTAACCATTTTAATAATTTCTTTCAAAACATAGCTTTAGAAATGTCTAAAAATATTAGTATTACAAACGGTCGTGAACTCCCAGATTATCATAACCCTAACTCAATCTATCTTACTCCTGCAACGGAAATTTAAATATTAAAACATATTAACTCACAAAAAAATTCTGGAGCGGCAGGAAATGATGAAATATCTAACAGTTTGGTAAAAAAACTTGGCCCTTATATAGTAAATCCCCTAAAACACATAATTAATCTTTGTTATGAAAATGGCAAATTTCCTAAAATCTATAAAACTATCATAATAATACCAATTTACAAAAATGGAGATAAATCCAATTTCTCTTACAAGCAGTATAGGAAAAATTATTGAAAAAACGATTAAGCTAAGAATAATTAATTTTTTGAGCAAATTTAGTGTGCTTTCACCAAAACAGTTTGGATTTAGGGATAATCTGGGTACTGATGATGCCATATTTGAACTTACCAAGAATTTGCATCAATTGTTGGATGACAATAAAAAAGCTTTAGCAGTATTCTTAGATCTCTCAAAGGCATTTGATACTGTTAACCATCTCACTCTCTGTAGAAAATTATATAATATTGGAATTAGAGGTCCTGCAAATAGCTTAATTGAATCACATTTGTCAGGCAGGCGACAAATTGTGAGCATCAATAATGTTAAAAGTAATGCACTTGATGTAAAAATAAGCGTACCCCAAGGAACAGTCCTGGGCCCAATTTTGTTTCTTGTCTACATAAACGATTTAGTTAAACTAAACCTAGACTGTAATATAATATCATTTGCTGATGATACTGCAAGTGCTTTTGGAGCAAATACATGGGCTGAGGTGGTTAGTAAAGTGGAGAACTGCATGGCAATTATTAAGCACAAACGTGATCTTGATAGCTTATCACTAAATCTAAATAAAACAACATTTGTATCCTTCCCTTTAATCCCAGCACCTGAGAATAAAGTTGATGAGATAAAGATACATTCCTTGACATGTATTGAAACGAACAGAGCTAATTGCCAATGTGCCCATAAAATTTTCGCTGCTAATAAAATATAATATTTAGGAATGTATATTGACTAAAATTTAAAATGGAAATGGCATGTTGCAAAATTAAGAAAAACTATTTATAAATTTAAATTATTGAAAAATATATTAAAATACAGCACAATTAAACTCGTCTGCTTTGCTATAGTACAGTCAATAATTAGATATGGAATAATAGGTTGGGGGGGGGGGGGGTATTGCTAATAGTCATTTACGCAATCTAGAAACTGTTCAGAAATTTATTATAAAAATTATGTTTCGTAAAGATTACTACTATCCATCCAATTTATTATTTAAAGAAACACAACTCAGTACTATTAGGCAACTGTATATACAAGTCATGGCAGTCTTTACATTCAAACACCAAAATATATTACAAAATCCTACGCATGACTACAATACCCGAACTAAAACTAATTGGAATGTCATACTACCTATAACTTCTAAGACGACCTCGCAAAAACATGCAAGTTACTTATGCTCCAAATTATATAACTCGATCCCCATAAATATCAAACATTGTCAATCTATAAATACTTTCAAATTAAAGATAAAATTATGGATCAAAAATCAACCTTCTGCGTTTTATGATCAATTAATTACTACTACAATATGAAACTACTGTATTCATCTGTCTCGCTATATTTACTTACACGTAATATTAGTCAGATATATTATTATTACTTATTATAAAATTGCTATCCTCTGTGCCACACACAAGCCGTTGGCTCATGTGTCCAAGAAAGTTGTAATTATATTTTATTGTCCTTTTTTTGTATGAGTACAATAAATAAATAAATAAATAAAATCTTCCACTCACGCCTCGTTGCCATACCCTGTATATGACAACTTCAATTCTTTTATTTCTTAAAAAAAAACATTTTTCGTTCTGTATAAGTACAGCAGTTTCATAAGTTTGAAATTATTGTTTACAATTTTTATTAAAAATTTAACGTGGTTATATTCTGACTGCATTTCTATTTCTAACCCTCAGTACATTTTTATAAAACATTGTTTTCTTAGATCGATCACGTATCGATATAACTTCCACCAGCCATTCCTTAGAAAACAACAGAACTTTGAAAGAGGGTTATCCTGATAATGCAAATGACACTCAGGTAAGTTTACTAATCCCATATTTACCTTATTTTCTTTAACCGTCTACGACTTCATTATAATTTATGATTGAAACATTATAATTTTTTTCAGTGGTATCTCATATACAGACTGTTGCACAGAAGTAAAGCTTTATTTGTCAAGATAATCAAATGAAATTTGGTAAAATTATTTAATACGTAATGTCGCAATGTCTACGGATAAAAGGAGCTTGTAAACACTTTTGACCTGACTGGAAATGCCTTTCTCCTAAACTATGCTAACAATAATTTTATATCGCTTTGTAGAAAAAATTGGAAGAATTACTTGGAAAACTTCGGAAAACAACGTAGTGGGGAAATTCTTCGCTGATCGTTTGCGGTTTGGAACACTACCGTCGGAAAAAGAATGCACTGTAGTCCAAATGAAATGTCCCGAACTTTACAGTAGAACGCCTGTTCAGATAAAAGCCTATATCAATAATTAAAATAAAACACAAGTTAAGAGAAGATAAGTAAAACCTTTTCCAAAACTTTTGAAAGGGGTGATGGTGTATGTATTTATTAAAAAAATCATCTTAATTACTCGATTGAAATTGACAACGTATGTTTAGAACAAATACAGCTAATTGTAAAAATAAATAAATTACTTCTTGCTGTTGGTGTAGTATACAAACCTCCTAATCAGAATTACAAAGTATTTTGTAATGAGTTTGAGCAGGTAAGCCCGCAGTTGTCTTTTGTATCTGATAAACTTGTATCTCTTGGTGGTCTAAATATAAATTTACTTGAACCTAATTCACCTGATACCATATATTTAAGGATATGCTTGAGTTTTTGGGTCTTACACAGATAATAACTAAACCAACTCGGCTTGGATTATCACTCTTGGATTATATTATCATTTCGGACGTGGATATTGTAGTGGAATCAGGCATTAGCGAGCCAACGTTTGCCGATCATGGAACTATCTACTCGAACCTGTTTCTTAAAAATGTTCAAAATATTTCCTTCTTTAAAACAATAAGAAGTTTCAAAAATTTTAATATGATATACAACAAATTGCATGACAAAATATTTTTCATATTTATTCCAAGATTTCCTATTTAAATGGCAATATTTTATACGTTATTAATAAACATGCCCCCCTTACAACTGTTAAATTTAATTTTTAAAAAAGTAATACCTTGGTTGTCAGATAATACTAAATATTTAATGAAACTCGGAGCTAAAGCTTATATTATATTTAAACGAACACAACTACCTGCTCATGGGGATTATTATAAATCCCCGCGTAACCTTACCACTAAAACTATCAAACTGGAAAAGAAAGCTTACGTGGAATATAAACTAAATACCGATAAACCCAAAGAAATATGAATAAATTAAAACAAAATAAACATCGTGGCTGATAACCAAAACTGCGATTTACCTTCTCGTATTCAAAAACCATATAAAACTAATAACTATTTACTAGATAAGTTCTTACATATATTGCAGACCAATCCAATTTGATTATTTTTAATCACGTGAGTCAGTTTGACAAATCAGATCACGCTTGAAGTGAAAACGACCCTAGGGTGATTTTCAATCACTATGGAAACTACCTAATTAAATTTCAGTAGTATCCTATATGGCAAGTTGGTGGCACTGTAAATCTAAGTCAAATTCGAGGTTAGCAGGTTAGCTTTTCCGTCAGTCTGTGTCAAAACTGACGCAAAAGCTAACCTGATAACCTCAAATTTGACGTAGACATACAGTGCCACCAACATAATATTATTATAATGAAGTGTCAAATTAATTTGTCA
Source organism: Agriotes lineatus (assembly GCA_940337035.1). Lineage (NCBI taxonomy): Eukaryota > Metazoa > Arthropoda > Insecta > Coleoptera > Elateridae > Agriotes > Agriotes lineatus. Next base: position 1,846 of record CALNHX010003770.1, on the reverse strand, counting down.
GAAAATGGCTAATTTATTTAAGAACTTATCTTTCCGAATTCACCGCGGCCAGTGATAAATCCTTATAATTTTGACAAATAACATCCCTCAAGTGCGTTGCCTTTAAGAAATAATCCTCGGCTTCGCCTCGGGTTATTTCTAGGCAAGCACTTTCGGGTTGTTATTTGTCAAAATTATTGCGGGTGATTATCACTGCCCTTGGTAAATTATAGCTGATAATATACCTACGTTTGGTGACTACACAGAAATCTATAACTACTATAAAGATAAACAGAACCATTCTAATTTTAAATATCTTGCTGTAGGCACCCATACAATTGGGAAGTTTCTTAGTTAAATAAAAAGTAACGCTTGTGGCTGGGATGAAATAAGCATCAAAAATAATAAACTTTTTTGTCCTATGATTTTACCTTACGTAACGCACATTATTAATTGTTTATTTTTTAACACGTTTCCAAATGTGTGCAAACAAGCAGTGGTTATATCTATTTCGAAGATATCTGCTACAAATGAATACAAAGACCTGCGACCATTAATATTCTCCCTGTCTTTTCAAAAATCTTAGAGAAAGTCATAAACTTACTGTTACGATCTTATATAAATGAAGATAATGTCTTACCTATAAGTCAATCTGGTTTTAGAGCTAGTCATAGCTGTGCCATTGCTTTATTGAGCGTCACTGACGACTTAATGTAAGTTGGCGATCAGAATAAAATATGAGGATATGTTTTTCGGACTTTTTCCACTGTCTAGGGTGTAAATCACACAACGTTTCGGGAGGAGGCACAAATGTACGTTGAAAAACGTACAATATCAGTACTTCTCAAGACTAACCAGGAACACCTGAAGACGGGAGTAGATCAAAACTCCCGAAACGTTGTGTGATTTACACCCTAGACAGTGGAAAAAGTCCGAAAAACATATCATAATAGACCACTGTAAAAAATGACATTCAGAGAACAACATAAAATATGGGTTTTAACCATTTTATATTCCAAGACACACACCTCACACAATGGTTGCTGCGCAAGCACCAAACGCACGCTCCAACTCTGTATCTCAAATCCGGGGCAAGTTGAGCATTGTACCGCCAGATGCCAGCGCATAAAGCACCAGCCTCTACAGCGAAAGGTAAATTGGGTTACAGATTATACATATACTGAAATGGTATTAAGCCCACAACTTGGGTCTGTTTGCAGTGCAAAATAATTAACCGATTCAATAAAGCACAGAGTTGGGGTATTTTATATAATTGCAATTTTAAACAAACATAAAAATATTAAATGTATTGATAATGAGATGCTAAAAACAGTAATTAGTCGGAAAGACACGCAAAGGCAAAGCATATTTTAGAGGGTTTGAATTGGCTTTTGAATAAATTGATATAATTAAAATGAGAGGTTTGTGCACATGTAAAGCCAGACCACATAAAATTTAATTGACAGGAAAGGTTTGTTATTTGCATAAAAGGAGCGTAGTTGTCAACTAAAAGCAAAGGATAGTGAAAATTGTGAGCAAAGCTGAAAGGTAAAGCAAGATGAAGGATAATATAAAAAATAGCAAAAAGCATTCTCTAAATCTTGGCAACAGAAAAGTAGCAAGAGAGGTGAAAAGTGCGGAACTCAAAAAGAAGTGTATTTAAAAACAAAGTGCAATAAAGCAGAGCAGCGAAAATTAATTAAAAACGTTTGTGTGTGCAACTCTATAGAACAATTCTAATTATAAGATAAAAGACAATAATTTAGATTTAAGGAAACTGTAAATATTAATTATGTACTCAAATTTTATTCCATTTATGACCATTCATTATCAAACCTAATTTCCTTTAACCTAAGCAATCAACAGT